>JAQFZY010000070.1:0-60055 GCA_034696285.1 Hypogastrura burkilli | reverse complement strand
AGACGGACAGACAGACGGACAGACGGACAGACATACCCTACTGTTGCCATAAATGCCCTAACGGTCATTAATAATGTTCTGCACTGAACCCGTGCAAAAGGCACGAGGTGGGATCTTCTGCTCCCAAGGATCATGCCCATAGTACTGCGGATCACATAGCTAGACCACCACAGCTTGGAAAGTATGCGAAACGGGACAGAAGAGGCACAAGGCAAAACATGAGACTAGTACATGTATATTATAAGCATCACATGCCGTACGTACGTATGTATTCTATGTAGGAAGGGAAAAGATACAACGTACAACGCTAAAGTAAAATCCGCCCAAGAATGTTTAATACTACTTCAGCGAAAACCTATATGCATACATAACTCTTAGTTTAGACTTTCCGGAACTAAAAAATGAGGACATACCACGATTTAGGTTTTTTGTTATATGGTCATCAGGTCATCACCAAAATGTAACCCTGTAAACCTGTAACCGTAACTCTGTTTACCAGGTTTCGATACTGTGGTTCCTACTGTTCAACGAATTTTAATATTTCGATAAGGCTTCTATTTATTTAATGCTCAATTACAGATTATATCAAATAAGTTACATATTTTAGACAAGGATTTTATCATAATTGCCAACTGACGAAAAATTGAAATCCAGTGGGATCAAGTCGTTCTCTGTGATCTAAAGCTAACCTAACGCCTAACGTAATGTAATCTATTAACAATATCAATACGGACAATTCTATATTTACCTTACTAAATTATATGGTACGAAAATCTGTATTTTTTATGCGGCAATACTAGTAAACCATTTAACGTGCCCTGATAATAATGATATATTCGTTGACCTGTTCTTTCAAAAGTTTCAAGCTACAACGTCCTTAAGTCCTACATATTATGATTTATGATACTAGATCACTCATCATCGGGTAGCAGATAAATTGCAAAAATTTCAACCTGACTCTTGAAGCCGTTGATTAATATCATAAATGAAAAACCTTCCTACCTTACTTTCCATTAAATATGTATTAATTATTAATCCAGTTTTCTTCGTTCGTGACGGCTATCCTGACCAATCAAATCAATTAAGAATTAACTGACTGAGTTTGCACACAATTGTTGCTGAAGAGATAGGTTAGAAGGAAATAGGTGACTAGATAGCCATACCTTGCCTCATTATATGTACTGTACATGTACCGAATATAATATTAATAGATGTGATATGTGGTTAATAAATATTTCCTGGCTTGATTAGGCCAGCCAGGAAAAATACAGCAGCCGATTGGACGCCTGACTGTTACCGAGAGAAAGTTCCAGGAACCGAGAACTGAGACTTGACGTGGGCTCCAGCATTGTCAAAACACAAGCGTCGGTACTCCGCCCGGCGTCGGGCTTAAGCTAGAGATCAGTCCCAGTTTCCCATCAGTTCTCTTCCAGAGCTTGACCAGTCATCCTCATCAGCCCTATCCGCAAGTCCCTGGTATCAACTGTTGAATCTTCCACATTTCAAAGATTAAGCAAAGTGCCCTGCCGAAAATTATAATATAGCTCACATCCGAAGTGTCAACAGTTCAAAGTGAAAGTTCTAAGAGGGACCAATCAGTAATCAGGAATTGAGGTGACAAATAGGGATATTGCGTGTAACAATGCTTGTTCCCACCCCGTCCGGCCCATTATTGTAGACAGTCTAAGGGAGGGACTAGTAAGCCCAAATCCTTCAAAATGGGTTAAAAGGCAGATCTCCTGAGTCTCCTACAGCTCAGATCTTCTTAGCCTTCAGCCTTCGAACCCTAGGCCCGCTTCTACGTACCAATACCAAACCAACTAAGGGAATTAGTCGGCGCTTCCGGCCGTCAGTCGGGTTATTTAAAAATTTGCAGGTAAGGAATCCGAAGAATTCCTTGGTTATCATTTATTTATCTTACTAACTAACGCTAATCAAGCATATAAGTAGGATCAGAGCTCCAGCTTTGGTACGGAGCTGCTCTGGCTCTGAATTTTTTTATTTTACTTTTTGGCATCAGGCGACAACTGCAAGCTAAGGTTCTTGTTCTTACTATGTATCTGTAGCAAGTAATTATTTTTGCATAAGATGCATATTAGAATAATTCGCGGAAAATGGTATAACGGGATTACGTTGCTCTGCATTTTGATCTGAGCCTTTTGCCTTAACCAAATATGGACGCATAAATTTATCTCCAGCATCCATATTTGCTCATTTATATATTTTGCTTGTGCTAAGCAGCTAAGGACCATTTTTTTACAGCGCTAGAATTAAGTCTTACACCACTCGGCTACGCCTTTCACGTCAATTCTTTACTCCGTCGTTTAAAATAGGATTTTTACGGATTTTAGTTATTAATTTAAAAAACAAGCGTCCCAGCTACGTACTTCTACTTTATTTCCGCGCTGTGCAAATTATAATGTCCGAAAGTACAATTCGATCACAGTTAAGGTTAAACTAAGATGAGATACATTCAGCAAATTTGACCACCGCCATTTTAACGGCCGCTTTCCCTTCCTGGAGAAAGCAGGCGTTAGGCAGCATGTTCTCGGCATAGGTTAAAATACGCCTACGCCAACCTTCAGCAAGGGCACGTTCTTGGATTTTCCAATTCCAAATTCACATTTTCGCAATAGCTGTTCCTGAGAGCGTGAAAGAGGGCACGCGGCATGGAGCCTGCCTCAAAACGTATCCTTCCCCCCTAACAGTAGGCCAGGGTTCCATTTGAGCACGTTAACTATTCCGCCTTGAGCAACTCTAAACTAGCCTATTATGCTTGGCTCCTAGAATTGGATTATAGAGCACGCGGCAGCTCAACGTGACCCGTTGTTCCTATGTAGAGCCCACCAGCTCCGGTTTCCCAGCCACTGCTGTAAATAAATACATTTAAGCTCCCCGGCGCGGCGGAGCAGTTCCGAAAACGTGGATTTTCAACGTGACTCCAACTTTTCCATCAAAAGGCCTTCCACATCCGCTAGCTCAACGTGATGGTCCCTATGTATAGTAACCTGAATCTCGTTTCCCAACATGAAGTCCAAGTCGTTCGTGAGGCATAGGTTCCTGAATTATTTTGGAAGGGGGGCGACATCATTATCCCTAGGATCGAAGGATCCAATATGGGGAAATAAGTGTTCCGCCCGTATTAGGAATAGGTACAATGGTTGGTATGGATTAAGGTGATTTGGCCTTCCGTCTTGTTTACCGAAACTCAACGCTCTTGATGCAAGAAAAATAGGGCGGGCCCAAATGAATGAATTATTGACGTCATGTCTGGGGCCCAAAACATAATTTCGAAACTGGTTCTTCATTCAAGTTATTCTTGCTAGCTGAAAGCAATCTATATTTGGCCCAAAGAATGCGCCGAGAGTCGCTTGGTAGTTGACGCAGAATCTAATTTGGAGTTATTGCCGGAAAGTATGCTATGTTTGGCCCGAAGGATATTGTACTTTCGGAACCGGTTGGTAGTTGACGTTGACGCTGACGCAGGGTCTAATTTGAACTTATTGCCTGACAGAAAGTTATTATCAGAACAAAGAATACTTTCGAAGCCCAAGGAATTCATTCGAAGCGGTGTCGTTGTTGACTCAGGATCTAATTTGGAGTTGTTACTATTTCTTACACAGGCGCGTTTTTGGATTGGATCTATACTAGTGTGGAATTTGGAGGATGTCGTAATCCAGGAAATCCGGGCTTCTTTCTTATTAGTGATGGAATGGGTTATTGTGAACCCGGGAAGCATTCATGAAATTTGCGGACTCCTTGGCCACTTCGACGGGAACGGAGAGTACATGATTAAGGAAACTTGCACTGGTGAGCATTGGACTTTCCTTTGATTCCGCTTTCGTAGGCGAAGTACATGCTCTCAAGTCATAATTAGCTACCATCTTGATTTACTTCAACTATATACATATAGCGAACTATATATTTCGAATTGTTCGAATTCAATCGTTTTCAGTTCATTGCTGACATTTTTAAACGTAAGAATTTCCGGTTTGATCTAATGTGTACTTACCACGAATCCTGCAAACTGTGGCTCAAATTGCAAAGTGTCAAAGGGCAGAACTGATTCTTAATCCATTTTCCTAACCTCCTCACCAGAATCCATTGATAACCTCCTGTCGAAACTGAGCCATGACGGTCCGAGCCTCCGAACCCGGCGGATCCTTGGCCAGTCCCAAACTGTCCACAAGGACTTCGTCCCGCTGCTAAACGCGGCCAGCCTCGCGTCCCACAAAGTCGTGCCCAAGCTGCTGAAGCTCCTCTCCTACTTGACCTCCCCCATCGAGTGTCTCATCCCTTCAGAGTTTACACTGACAGAGGAAGGGGCTCAGGTCGTCTTTGAGGTCGACTCCCTCCTCAAGAGCATCAAGTCGGAATTTGCAGACTACAAAGTGACCCAGTCCGTGGTTGAGTTCCTCAAGAGGATCACGAGCAAGGTAGGGAGATCAGGAGTTCAAGGTCAAAGGTTAGATACTTGGGTAATCTTTGCAATACATTATTTTTGAATATAGACAAACATACTTAGCAAGGAGGCCTGTGAGCAAGTGTCAGACGGGCTCCTGCTCCTCCGGAACTTACTTCATATCCCGCACCCCGAGTCCCAGGTCCAGAACCAGATCCTTTGGAACCTCTTTGCCCACGGGCTTGACAAGTTTCTCATTCATCTCATGACCTGTGAGCAGAAGGGCTTGTGGGCCATCCCCCTAGTTCAGCTCATTGCCCTGATCTACAAGGACCAGCATGTCCAGAACCTTCAGAAGCTCCTCCATCTCTGGCTCGAGAACTCAATGTCGGAGAGCTCAGAGGACAACGAGTCGAACACGAGTCCGAAGGATCAGGAAGAGTCCTGTGATTCCTCTTCCCCGATCCTGACCTCTTCTGACCCCACGAATTCGGATTCTTCGGAGAGCGGCGGAGAGAAGGAGGAAGGACCTGGGATTGGGGGTAAGAAGGCGGCCTCGGGAGATGCCCCAGGGCCCAGCGCGAAGTCCGGTCCGCCTTCGGGTAAGGACCACGGGATGGGCGCACAGCAGCAGAAGTGCTACACCAAGTCAAAGACGAAGACCAAGGGATCCAGCAAGGAGAAACAGAGTGACGCGGACTCGGGGATTCTTTCTATTCTCTCACAAACGATTACGAGTGATACTAAGAGCGTAAGTCTTTACTTTACTAAGAACTAACCCTAACCTAGCGTCCTCTAGGGCTAAAGTAAACTAACCCTAACCTAACGTCCCCTAGCGCCAGTGTAAATAAAGCCTAACCTAGCTAGCGTCACCTAGCGCGAAGGTAATCCTAACCTAACGTCACCATCGATCGTAATCTAATGTATACCTCGTATAATCTAGCCCTAACTTAGCGTCACCTACCGTGACCTATTAACCTAACCCTGACGTAATTTCATCGATTGCAACCTAACCCTAACTTAACTTAACACAGCGTAACCTTGCTTAACTTAACACAGCGTAACGTTACTTAACATGAAAGTAACTTCATCTAGTGCAACCTAACGTAATACGAAAGTAATTTCTGCAGTGTAACCTAGGCTAGCCCAAAGGTCAGGTCACAAATAGCGCCACTTACCCAGCTAAAGGCGTATGGCGAAGCCCAACCTTGATATTTACCTAGGTTTAATTTAATTTACCTTGATTTTAACTTACCCAATTTACAGTCGGCGGAAGAGAGCTGTGACATGGGTGGCTACAGCAAGGAGAACATGAGCTACAAGGTAGATTGTACTTCGACCTCGAGCAACGAGGACGAGCAGCACCAGCAGTTCTCCCGTCGGGCGGGCAAGCCCAGTGGAACACATTCACTTCATCCCAAGGTCAACCAGAAGCTGAGGATCCCATCAATGAAGGGGAGCAGCCTCCCTACGATCAGTCCGCAAGACCGTCACGAAATGAAGCGGAAGAAGCTCCATAAGCGGGCTAAACGAACTCGGTAAGCATAAGGGATGGATTAAGCTTTGATCTGGAAGCCTAAACCCTAAGCCTAACCTTGAAAATATGCAGGACGAACATGAAGGCCCTGGTCCATCACAACCCGACCGAGGAGGACATTTCCCACGTCCTCCGTGAGTTCACGGTTGACTTCCTGTTGAAGGGCTACGCCTCCCTCGTCTCACTGCTCCAGGAACAACTCTGCGGGAACGCCTCGCTCCAAATGGACAAGTCCCACTTCCTCTGGCTCATCACGTACTTCCTCAAGTTTGCCTCCCAACTCGAGCTTGACCTCGAGCACATTTCCCCGGTACTGTCCTACGAGCTCCTCTCCTACCTGACCTTCGAAGGAGTGGCCATGAGTGAGAACTTGTCACTATGCAAGGATGACCTGAAGCCCCATCTCCGCCGCATGCATCTCGTCGTCACGGCCATCCGGGAGTTCGTCCAGGCCGTGGAGATCTACAGCAAGATGCCATCTTATTCCCATGAGGAGAAGGTTCATTTGAAGCAGCTTCAAAGTGAGTTCAGCAGTAGCCACACGCATAGTGGTCTTGGTATTTACGGATTTTGGTTGGAATTTTCAGGTGATATGCTTAACGTTGTGGAGCTCCGGTCCCTCTTCTTGCTCCTTATCCGTCAGTTTCGGCCCGGTGTCCAATCCAAACAGTATCTCCAGGACCTCATCACCACAAATCACGTCTTTCTGCTCCTACTGGAGAAGGCCTCGTCCCAAGAGGGTTATACCGGGAACTTCTGTATGCTTGACTTTATCAAGGAGTGAGTTGTTTTTATGACTTTTAAATCTTGATCATATGGAAAATGTAGCTTTTCTGCAGAAATTGTAACGTTCACCGGAATAATCAAATAATTTCCTTCTCAGGTTCTCCTCCCCAGTTGTTATCCAACAGTACGGGAACCTCCTTGAAGACTTTAAGAAGAACGGAGAGTTCGTCAACGACTGCATCTTCACAATGATCCATCACATTGCGGGTGACCTGAACCTACCCGAGGCCCTCTGCCAGCCGCTTATCCTTAAGACTTTCTCTCACATTTGGGAAGTCGAGTTTGAGATCAAAGACGTGAGTTTCCGTTTCCATATTTTGAGGCCAGGAATTCCTCCTTTTAACCCTCATTGCAGAGTCCCACTCTCTCTAGCTTTAAATTGGTTGCTCCAAACCTTGCGTAAGTACTTTTATGTGTAAAAGGAATTTTTGGTACTCTTGCGCGGAATCAACTTGAACTCTATCTTGATTCCTTTCCGGGGTGACAACACTTTGGCTTGTTGTCTTTGGTTGTCTCCTTCCAGGACTGGGCAGACCTAATTGAGTATGTGATTCAGCGTTTTATGATTGCGAATAATGAGGAGAAAAAAATGATCTTCAAGTCTGGGACCAGCAACGTGTCCGATGATTCGGGGTAAGTGAGCTTCGTAGTGCTAAAATGGCGGATGTTGGATTCTTTGGCATTGGCAAATGCATAGTAAATGCTCTGACAAGATTTAGATCAAATCAAGTATTTTGTCCAAAAATCATTTTCCAATGTTTCTGCCTTTCGTAATTTCGGCCTCCATTCTGACACCCATTCATCTCCACTGACTCTAGATGGACGAAGGAGGACATTGAGAACCTGTACTGGCTCTACTCCTCTTCGGCCAAAGCCAACGACCCCATTGCCTCCATCCTTGACGCCTACAAGGAGAGCGGGTCCGGGAACGGGAAGTCCCGGGAGTCCGTCCTCAACCAGCTCCTCCATCAGCGGATCATTGGCTACAATCAGTTCCTCCGGTTCCTCTCCTGGGAGCGGGTGGAGGCGGCTGAGCCCAACGGAGCCTCGGTCTGTGACGTGAGCAGCAGTACTTGCAGCAGTCTGGCCATGACCGGCGGCCCGTCCACGGGGCCCAAGTCCCCCTCACCTCCAACCTCAACGGTGCTGGACAGGGCCGGATTCAGCTTGGGCTGCTCTGGGATGGAGAGCACTGAGTGCAATGTACCGTCCTCGACGTCCACCTCATCCGCGGCGGCCGGAGGCCCGGTCGAGCTCACGAGTCTCGACATTAGCGTGGCGGAGCTCATTACGCAGCTCGTGTCGGAAGGGCAGGATCTGGAATGGCTCCAGAAACAGGTTCTGGAGGCCTGCTTCGTGAAAATTAGGCTGGAGGACAAGGAGAGGCGCCTGAAGGATCCTGGGGCGGAGATAGAGGAGAAGAGGCAGGAGGATGGGAGATCCCATGTCACGGAGCCCGTTCCCCATCACTATGCTTGTAAGGAGGAATTTCGGAATTCGTTTGATTTACAGTTCAGGCTTATTTGGAGCCGTTACCCATTGTAGTTAGTACACAATCATTACTCGCAACAATTCCAAAAATGATTCAGTTCAGCACCTTTCAGCAAACATTCAGAGCGCTTACGCATAAATTGCAGCGACCATTCAAAACTAGCTTGTTGATACATTACGGATACATTAAAAGCAATCGTACCGAATTCAGCTTCAACCTAACGCAACCGAAAATAGTTGTACATATATACTTACTTAACCTAATATAAAATAGTCTAAACTTAGCCTAACTCAAGAACCTTAATATGCTAATCTAACCTAACCTAAACAAGCCTTAAATGCACTATGACATTTTAAGTCAATATTGACGCCTGTTGAAATTTAAATAATATACATATCTGCTGAAACTTGGACAAATCGTGAACAGTTCTGTTCCACATGTTAGTTTTTGAAGTTAATACTCCCCTAATCTTACCAAAAACAGCCTCGTGTTAACCTCACCTAACCCAAAATAGTCCTGTGCTAACCTATTCCCAAAATCAAAATTATAAATTATCCGACCATTAATTTTCATGACCTCTCCTGACCAATGCGTTTCTGTTCTTCCAGCCCTTGGCCGCTCGATCCCGATCATTCCCTGGACGAAATGGCAGGAGATTGCCCTCATGTCACCCCCCTACATCCTCCTCCTCCACAAGCTCGGCTTTCACTTGCCGGCCGACGTGGGTCAAATCTTTCCCCGAATCCCGCACTTCTGGACAGCCGACGTCCTCTTCTCCGTGGCCACCAAGCTAGGGTCCCTCCCACCGCCTCAAAAAATGAAGTTTGACCCTGCCCGGATCTCTGAAGTGGATCCGGAGAGTCTGCGTGTAGAGCGGCAGGGCCTGGCCATCCCAAGCTCCATAATGCGGGAAGAGAGCGGAGCAGAGTTCTCACTGCCTGGCGTCGGGGTCGGAAATAGCTTTCTCCAGGGTCATGCCGCCTATGGGTTCGGGGCCAAGGCCCACTCGGTCAACTGGATCAATCTGGTCCACAAGTCAATGCAGCTTTCGGACAGGCACAGGTTAGAAGGATTCAAATGGCGTCTCTTTTTTGATAGTATTAGTGCCGCCCAATAAATATAGGTTTTAGACCAGAACAAAATGTACAAATGAACAAAATTGGATACAGATTTTTGAGTTTTGGGTCATAACGGATTCTTTCCCTCGTTCAAATTTTATATTTTTGTGTAGCATTGAATACGAGCCTCTCTTTGCCGGAAGTTAAATACTTTTCTCGGAAAAACTGCCTAATCCCAGCGGAACAAATATAATTTTTATTGTGTAAATCTGACCCAACTTAATCCTCAAATTAATAGGTCTTAATATAACCGAATCTAACCATAATTCATTAAGGATCTGGATCTTTAATTTTCCGCTAGATCCTATATTATTCTTGACACGAAATTATTGTCTCACTAACCGAATGCCTGTCTCTTCCCTTACTAGTGAGTCTGTGGACATCACGTCAACGACGACGGAGTCCGAGCACATGGACGACTGTGCGAGCCTCAAGGCCCTGCCGCCAACTGACATCTCTGAGGATGTCACAATGTTGTCGGCCCCTGACACGGACACCGACGGGGAGGTTGACGAGGAGGATGACGAAGAGGAGGATGAGGCCAAGGTTCAGAATCCTACCCCTTCGTCGTCAACCCCATCTTAAATACCTGCATAGGTGTAGAAATAGCACTAATTGATATAATTTAGGTTATTGTTGTTGTTGAATTACCCTGTGGTTTTAGTTGAAGTACGTACATATATTAAGCAAATGTGCGGGTCACACGTCACTCCTCTGTCCAATATTATGGTTAGGTATGCTAGTTGGGCATGTTTTACAAAAAATTTAGGATGTTTCGCCGCTTGCCACTTCAAACCTTTGTAACATGTACAGATAAGTTTACGAACATAATTGAGACTGATGAGGTGATGAGTGACCTGCTGTGACCCAGGTGCAGATATTTTGTATTTGATTTATATCTCCTTTACCTATATATTTCAATTCTTGTACTTTTCCCATCGGGGTTTGCTACACATATTGTAATCATTTATGAATATAATTTTATAGGTATATGTATACAATGTATATCTCAGTAGATATCAATTAGTCATAATTATTCTTAAAATGCCAATTTAAGCGCATATATTTAGACTAATGTACTTATTTTAGAGTTAAAGACGAGGGGTGATTACATGCAATTTACTGTGAAACGTAACTTGTCAGCTATGTGTACCCAAGAGTGTATCTCCGTCCGCCTCTAACATTAATGTCAAAGCTTCGTGGTAGAACTGAAGGCATTGATGACAACGTATGTACCTAAAAATATGATCCTTTCTCCTTCGGGAATATGGATACTAGAAACATATATAATGTACTTAGAATAATGGGTAAAAATATATGTGTTAGGTACTTTAAACACTAGGTAATGAAAACAATATTGTAAATTCAAGTAAAAATTAATGTTTAATAAATTCTGAAGTATAAGTATGCGTAAAGACTTGTATTTAATCCATCCCCCAAAATGTAGAATTTAAATGCAAATATTTTATGTTAGTTAATAGTTAGACCAATTTTCGGAAACTCATTTCAAAGCATATTGCCGGTTAAACAAAGACGGGAAATCCTTAACTCCAAACGTATATAATTTCAATAGTTGGAGCAATTAGTGTTTCTCGCAGTTAAAGAATAAAAAGTAATTTATAATTATTAAAGCGGCAGGGTGCAACTAGATTACAAATACAAATGATCTTTAGTTGGCGAAAGAGAAATTCGGATCCCGTTACACTGCGTATCCCCCTCCACAACTACTGGTTCAGGATTTCCATAGGAAGCTCATTGGGCACACGGGACTCACTCGTGGAGAGAAAGAGGATGAAGTGGAACAAGTACGAAGGCGGAATTCCTAACTTCCCTAATTCCCATACGAGTCCAAAATGCTAACTGAGCTATAATTATGATGACTCAATTGTAGCTGGGGCTTCTATTGTAAACACTATCACTCGTGCTCCTCCTCTTCTCTCCAAATATAAAAAGGGAAGGTCAAGCTCGGTCTTGTTGACAGTTCCGCTCCAGCCCTCCAACTTTGTACGGGCACTTGACGCTCAGATTTCTTGGAAGTCTCCATGCGGTTCAATCAGAATGTGGACAGGGACTAGGGGGACCGTATTAGTTGTAGTTCTGCTATTTTCTACATTTCTGGCCGTTTCAGCCGGGACCAAGAGGGTTGGGAACGGGTCAAGGGGACGAGGGCTGGGCCGCTACGAGGCTGACTATGACGATCTGATTGAGAACCCGCTTCCAATTGTTAGTGATGCCTCAGCAGGGACGAAGAAGGTCAAGGAGGCCATCGCGGATACGACTGACGGGAAAGATACTAGCATTGGAGCCCGGACGTGTCCGACGTCGAACGCAATAACTATACCGGTTAGAAATTAAAAGCATATGAGGTCGGTTACTAAATATGTCCTTATAACGCTGATAATTCATAATCTTCATCCTTTGACAGAGCAACATCTTTGACATATCGACCTGGTTTGGGACGGGGACGGGCGTGACCGGAATTACTGATGGGGTGGCCATTGCTGCCATCATTATTGCCCTGATTAAAATTAAGATCGTCGTGATAGCCTTCATTATCTGGATCTGGTGGGCGGGATGGTAAACATATTACGTACTGCATATTCAGAGGATTCCAGTTTCAGAACCATCCTGTGTAGCTAATGTTTTTTTGACCAACGGATTTCAAATCCTATTTCTGGACATTTCCAGGCTCGGCGGAAGTAAAGGCGGCGGCGGCGGCGGGGGTGGCGGGGACGGTGGTTATGGTTACAGCAGCGATAGCTACGGTCCGCCCCAAATGGGTTACGGAGCTCCAGTGCAGCCGAGTTACGGAGCCCCGACGCAGGCCAGCTACGGAGCTCCGTCCGCTTCCTACAGCAGCCGAGGGCTCAATTTGAGCGGGCTAGGAGACTACGTCTGGAAGGCTATCGATGCCTTTGCGGAGAAGTATGAACTCAAGCCTGATGAACTCCTCACTCAGAAGAGTAGATGAAGTGTCAGGGAAACATTTATATTTAATATTTATGAGGACAGTATTATTTATTATATTATTATATGGATTGCATGATCGGATATAGAATTTGGTATCCAATAAAATTATATAATCTGTGCAGCATTCAAAACTATCAAACAAAGGCATTTGTAGATTTGTCTGTTCCCAATTGCCTTTTCCCATGTCTGCGAGTACTGTATATGACTTATATGCCGAATATGAGAAACATTATTTCGGTAAGTGCAGTATATATGTAGATTCAATTCGACAAAAGTTTCTGTTACTGCTGTATACAGTTTGGTATAGAATTAATAGTTGTAGTACGCTTTTAAATAAGGCGAGATATTACTAACTACTGGAAAAAAGGTAATCAATTAAGTTTCCGAGACATAACAGTGAGCGGCTAACAGTTTAAATAACTAATATCTATTATTTATTAACTTTCAAATTGCTTACGGAGATTCAGATCCTAACTATAGAAAAATATGTATAGGTATTTATTCCCTGAACGGACACATTACTTTTTCTAATTGGCGATAAATTCCTGCCATGATTAATCCCGAGAAAGAGCTTAAACTCCAAAACAATGAGTACGAGCTTAAATAAATTATTTACTTACAGGTAAAAACAAAAACTACGTCCAGATAACGTACAGCTTGCTACAAAGGCTACGCAAATCATTCTGGTGATTTTTATGACGCCGTTTCCGACCAGAAAGCAAAGAAGTCAAGAGTAGTGATCCCTTTGATCCAGTTCAAAAATCAGCTGCCTCATTTTTGAAATCGCATCTAAAACACTAAAACATGTTAACAAGCAACTTCCTGGTCAATTTTAGGTATTAAGGATTAAGGTCAACCCATGCATTTATAATTTCTCAGTAAAAGGATTCAAACAAAATAGAAGCCTGACAGTGACCGTTAAACTCTGTTTTCAGACTACAGTTTCATTATTCATTCAGTGATACGCACTTGAGTCACGTAGGACATACCACCACTTGCACTAACCACATTGTCCTAATTTCTAATTTAGCTAATTTCCTCTTGACATGAAGCTCTCTCAATTTCCCTTTGTTTAGTCTTTCTCTTAGTCTCTTCCGAAGCCGAGTCCGACCTGTCAACTGCACACTGCTTTCAAAAATGAAGTCAGCCCCAGCTCTATTCTCTATTTTCCTACTCGTTCTCTGCATATCAAGTGCGTTGGGCGGGACTGAGCGTGGATGGCGGAGGCTCCAGAAGAAGAATTTGACGGACAGGTCCAGAGAAAGCAAAAGATCGGATCCAGTTGCTGTGGGAGAAAGCAGCCCGAGGCTATGTCCCAATGCAGTTAATACTACGGGTCTGGTATGATTATATTTGTTGGTAGTTCATTATAAATATTTTGTATTTCTATTGGAGACTGATTACATATTGATTTTACCTTCTGCCTATAGACTGGAACTTTTGACGGGACCGGCGGGATTCTGAGCACGCTCTTTGGCGGGGACCTGTCCGGGATCGGATTCGCCCTCTCGATCCCCGTAGCCATTGCCTCCGCTATTTTCTGGGGCATCATTTTCCTCATCATCTTCTACTTTGTTTTCTACAAGAAGGGCGGCGGAGAGGAGGAAGGCGGGTAAGGTCAAGTTTAGGCTGGCCGTGGACTTGGGATTGTGGGCTTTTCACAACTTTCTCCAATGATAGGCACAGAGCATGTCAACTTTATAGTCGACTAGTGACACTGCTTGAATTTACCTCAGGGTGAATTTTATTAATTCAGGTTATATGGGTGATTATGAAATCGAATAGCCATACGGAGGTCGGGTCTTTCAAGTCTAAAACCGATTATATTATTTGACAATTTTGGGAATATGTTGGAAATACAGTTATTCAATTGTACAATTTTGGAACTCTATTTGGGCAGATATGGCGGAGGGTACGGGAACAACCAGAAGCAGAGCTACTATGGGCAATCCTACGGGAGGAGCCTCATGGACTCCGGCCTGAATACGATGACGGACCTGGCTTGGAAGGCTATTGACAAGTTTGCGGAATATAATGAAGTCGTAGCTTGACAGTCCTAGCTAGGCTGGAGCTGTGACGAAGGCTTAAGATATTTACTAGCATAAATGCATTGGAATTTCGATTTCCGGTACTTGCCGTTGATTGAGCACCAAGACCGAGTCTACCTTTGATTGTAAGGACATGTCTGAGTCGGACAACGAAAATCTTTACGATTAAGCTAATCATATCATTACTAAACTATATGAATAAATGCCCAACGTTGAAGTAACCCCAAATACGTTTCTCGTTTTATTGTACATAAATATGTCGACCTTCGACCTCCACTACTGCAAGGCTTGGAACTCTGAATCTATTTGCCTATTGTTCCACCTCAGTACCTTTTAGAGGTTTAGAACTGAAATATAAATCACTTAGTGTAGTAAAATGAAAGATTCTCTTAGGAGTCAGATTTAGAGTTAGGGGAATAGTTAGGGCTCAATTTATTCTAATTCAGGCTGACTCTGACCTTAATACTTGTCCTGGATTCATAAGAGCTGAAAAGTGGTACTTAACCAATTACCATTTTAAGACGCTTAAACGTTGACACTTCGAACCCACATCGTCCATTCAGTTTGAGCCGGAACTCCGTATGTGCTGACTAAAATATCCACACGGGTTCAGTGTCCTAGGTTTCAATGTGAAGCAAGTTCCCAGTATCGAATATAGGTGGGAACATACATACTAACTGTGACTGTGCCTTTTGTGCTTAGCATACAGGATGAATTCTGGGACTAAGTCCACGCTGTTCTACTTCCTCCTACTCCTTTCCCTCTATGGAGTCCCTAAAGTGAAAGCTGGGACCACGGCTCTGAGCTCACAGAATATTAGCGGCGGATTCTCTCAAGAGGCTCCTCAGTTCCGAGGCAGGAAGAATGTATCTGTAACGCCGGTAAGCTATGTTCCTGAAATAGTAATAGCATTAGTATAACGTATTTAATTAATTACACTGTATGATTTTTGAGTTGTATAGTTAGCGTAGAGCAGAGGGCGAGGGCAAATATTAAATATTCAAGCCCTTCAAAATAAATACTATTACATAAAGTCCATGTGACCTCTGATCTGATGGTTCCATATCGTTTCACATCTAAATCCTCAACCTGTAAACACCAACTGATTTTGTATGCTAGTAGGTGCTATTTAATGAATCTACAAAAATAGTTCTGGCGTCAAAGGAGATATTCTCGATCAATGAGCTGACTCCTAGGTACAGAAATATCTAACGTAAATACCTAAAAGCATAAACTAAGTTAGCAGGTAAGTTTCAGCTGTAATTATAAGGAACAGGGCATCCTGCACTGCTAACTGCTAGGAATTTACTGCTACTCTGTTAGGAAGGAAGCCGTTCATATTGGTTCAATCATTAATGGCACTAATATTACTATTAAGCTTGAATCAGGACTATAAATAATATGCTTCCCAACCTTTATACTTAAATTCAGGACTTCGCTATAGTCAGCGGCTCAGGACGGACGAGCCAAATCGTCACGGCCTGGACGGACTACGGATGGATTATCCTGCAAATGATCGCTTTCTGGGCTGCCATAATCATCAAGTTCTGTATTGTATGGATTATCTGGTGGTGGTTCTACTACGGGCAGAGCGGAGGCCTGTAAGTTCCATCAATTCAGACCTGAATCAAATCATTATTATTGCATATTACAAGACGTGAGAATTTATATGCTAAGGAGACAAGAAGGATTTTGACGCCATGCGAAATAGCTATTTCACGTTCTAGTAGTTGACGATTAATTCAGTAGTTAGTTTACCAGATTTTTTGAAACTGTTCAGTGTCACACGAGTCTTATACGTACAAGCAAGATTTTATTCACAATTTTGTGAAATTACGGATTTTATGTTAAAGCATAAGACAGTGAGTTTCTGACATTTTCCCCATATTACAACTTTATGACAGATACGGAGGCGGTGGTCAAAACGGGTTCCCACTCCCGCCCTGGGCCTACAAGACCAAGGCAGAGCCTGTCCATTCCGGGGGCTATGGCTACAGTAGGGTTGACAACAGTCAGTCCGGGCTCTTCCGTTTTATTTTCAACTCAATTGATAGCTTAACGAGTAAGTTCGGTTGATATTCCTAGTAATTAGTAATTAGTACAGTAATATTGTCGGCTCATTAACTTATTTACAGTCCTTCTAGTGGGTTCAAGTAATAAATACAAACTATACTTGCACTTGCACTTTTTATTGAATAGGCTCCCTTATAGTAGCTGCTAGATACGTGCGTAGTAGATATGCAAGCAATAGTAACTTACCCGCAAGAGTGTAATGTACAGGGGATTCCTTGAGTATCTAAGATCCTATCCTCAATAAGTAGAAATCCCTAATATTTAAATTACAATTATTGCTGTCAGTAATGGAGTGCTAATGATAGTAACTGCCATATAATGCATAAGTTTACATACACTCCAGAGTACAGTATATACCTATTGTGTTTCTTGGCAACGAGGAGAGCACTTAGCTGGGTATAACTCATAGTGAAAGCTCCAGAGTGTCCATAGTAGTCCATGTCCGTGTCACGGCCTAAACGCCTCCATGTGCATAATAATCCCTACTCCGGTCCCGGCTTCAATTTGCAAGGAATGGTGCAAGTCTCTGCAGTAGGCCGAGCAGGGCCCGACGCCCCGCCCCCAGCGTCACAATCAGAATCAGCGGCATGAAGTTCGTTGTCGGGACTGTGCTGGAGCAGCTGGGCAGGACGCTTGGACCCGCATGATCGTCATTCGTCTGTTCCCAACAAGGTCAATTTAATCAACTTTAAATTGACCATCAATGTGGTAAGCCTTGACCGTCAATGGCTGAGCGTAGAGTCCTAACCTGAAAGTGCGTAGGGTCCATGAGCTCATACTCCTTCTCAAAACGTAGGAACTCGTCATGACTCCGGAGGACCCGGCTCGAGTATTTGGTTAAGTCTAGGCGCTTTGAGTCGCTGTCAAACTCCCCGACGCTCACTTCTTCGTAGCCCGACGGCGTGGCTGTAAATTCAGAGGAGTCAATTTAAACCAAGTCTCGATTTTCGCTTTATTGTACTTATCAAGGCGGAAAAATAGCTTATATGTAGAAATATAGAAGTTGGGTCTGGTTCAATTATATTTTACCTTGAAACTGCTTGATAAGGAGAGAATGACCCCGGCGGCCTTGTTTCTCGAACCGTACCCGGCCCTGTAGATACATACATAGATGCTTTTAGCGGAATAATGTCCATGAGCATCGGTATAAATAGCTTAGGGACTCACGGTGACGCCCAGAAAGGACGTGGCCCTTAAGGCCCTTCGAAGTGCCTCCTCCCATTTGGGGTTCCCATACGTGTAGGAGGAGTTGGACAGGATGGCCTCCATTGGTATCTGGGTCTGGGGGTCCGAGTTCCCCTCGACCTCGTTGTAGAAATGGGAAATGTTGTTGAGGGCCAGGGCCGCGGCCCAAATCCCGTCGTAGATGTATCCATGGAGCTTGGAGTTAGTCACGAGCTTATAAGTATGCCGGAGAGCCGAGGCCTTCTGTAAGGACATTAAGACAAGCCCTTCATTTTGATACGGGGTCTAAAGGTCCGTCTGCAGCCCCTTAAGTCTAAATTCTGACCTTTTCCGGATTCTCAGCCGTGGTAGTGGGCAGGAGGTCAATCCGGATCACGCCTTGGAGAGCACGCTCCAGCTCGTGCGGGAAACACTCCGTGTCATCAACCTTCCACCACTGTGTGTCATAGGCTCCGGCCAGGACCCACCGGTAGTTCTCTCCGTACATTTGAACTTTGTAGGCCTAAGACAGAATATAGGGTCAATTAAGGGGCTATATGATTTCCATAACGTGATCATTCATAGCTGTGATCATTTATAGCTGCCATAGTTCATAGTTGCGATTTGCGATCATTCATAGCCTGGAACTCATAGGCGTCTTCATAGCTACGATAAGTCATAGCTTTGACCGTATAAATAGCACTCAATTCGTAGCCGGGATAGTTCATTCATAGCGGTCAATTGTCAATTCATAACGTCCAAGTCAAAGCAGCGACTATTCATAGTGGTTAATTTATAACGAGCGACTAAAAGTGCTTAAGGGTCAATTATTTATTAGACTAGATGAGAACCACGGTTAATGTCATTCATAGCTGCAAAAATTCAGAATGTTTTTGATAATTCCTAGCCTTCAATTCATAAAGAGCTGTAATAATGCATGACTTTGAATCCATAGCCTTGGATTCATAGCGGTCAATTCATAGCTGCAAGGATTCATAGCACGCAATCCATAGTACTGGTTAATTGACACCAAGTGACGCGATTAAGTGAATTATAATGGCAAAATGCTAATTGCGAAATTACCTGACAGAAGACCCTCCGGGCCCAGGTCTCGTTGAAATTCCCAAGGACGACCCTGACCTCCTTGTTGACCAGGACCCTGAGCTGCTCGGCCAGACTGGACCCGTTCTTCTCCAAGGGGACTGACTCGGCTACCGGGATCTCTTCCGTGAAGAGTGAGACGAGCTGTCGATTGTGGGGCAGGACGTACGTGGGGCTAGTCTGGTAGAGCGTGCCCAGGGCCTTGAGCCATCCGAACTCCCGAAGGAGGGCCAGGCGGGCCTCATTGAACTGGCTCTCGGACGGTAGGATCCTGAACAGGTTCGGCTGCTCGTAGTTGTCGTCAAAGACGGAGTCAGAGTTCCCGTAGGAGATCTGCGGGACGCGGCTCAAGGAAATCTGCGTAGCCGCATCAATTGTGCTCGTCAGCTCCGTGCAGAGGTCAGTCAGGACCATGAGCTTCCGAGGCAGGATGTCAACGAGGTCCAGGTAGGTCTGGAGCCCTTCCTTCTTGTTGCACTGTGGAAAGGCCAGATTATAACTCTCAGCAATAATTGGACCACAAATGGGGGACCACATCAAAGGCAAGGAATTTTCTTACTAATTCTAATTCATTGACTATTTACACCTAATTCCACTAAATCAATCCAGGGAATGGTACCAAATTATATTTTGGCATTAGTTCACAAACAAACGTCAAAGTAATAATAATACCAAATGAGACTCAATCTATTAACCCCCGTATAACTCTACCCAGCTTTGGAAACTATACGTACTATGAAGTTACGTTTACCATAAACTAATATATATTTAATTCGGAACGGGACGGAACCTAAACCATTAAAATGTACAAATAAATATATCAATGCTTGTATTTAATTCTGCCCAGAAGCTGTTATAATTTAGTCGAAAACTAATAAAGTATGGAAATGAGAAAAAGTAGATTTTAACCAAATAATGAATCAGGTATGAGCCCAGTCTAACCCGACCAAAACCTTTGTGCCAAACATCTTTATTTGCACATTCGCAATTATGCTTTGGGAGAGCGACAGTCTACCTTGTTTAAGTCTGAACTTAGCAAACTTAGCTGAACTTAAAACCCTTTCTAACCTCTGCCTCGGCCGTGGTGATGGTCAGGACATAGTTGGGCAGGACCGTGGCGTTCCTATTGACGTCCTGAATGGCATGATGGATGGCCGGGGCAATCCGTTCCCTCAGTCTCCATTTTGAGGGCACAGCGGAAGGAAGAAGGCCGCCCACGTAAAGGTTCCTTTTGTAGGCCTCACTGAAGGCCCCGAGCCCTGCCGCGGCCAGGACCAGCCATGTCACCCAATTGGCGGGACTCGGGCCGCCTAAGATCCCCATCCTCACTGAACAGTTAGGCCCATGATGAGGAACTGCCCGCCCACGTGCCCTTCCGATGCTCAACGGACCCTCAGCCCTTCAGCTCAAGATTTCCCAGCAGCCTTGGGTCTATTTTCTTACGGCCTGGTTTGATTTACACAGCTGGATCATGGGACGGTTCGTGCCTCTTCTCGGACTGACAGGCTTCCTATTTTCCCAAACAATGAGTTTGGGCTGGGAGGCTGCCTAAGTAAACAGATGAGGTCTGCTGGGCGGAGGTGCGGGATCCCCGAACTATGCCTATTGTGTAGCCGAGTGATTCGTATTAGCCAGGATGAATCCGGTCGTATTATTGTTTGATGACACGGCGGAAGGAGCTTCCCATGCTTGAGTAGCGGAGTTGTGGTTGAGGAGGTCCATGCCCCTTCAGGCCTCCAGTCGAGAAAGCACTCCCCTTCCAAATCCAAAATCAATAGGCCCGAGTCCCGGGCTCGGAGAAAGCGTCATTGGGCTCCGTAAGCTTTGGAGGCTAAGCCAGGAGCATAGTAACAGCCGAAAGGGCCTATAAGGAAAACGAACGCCTGGAACGATGAAACTCTGCATCTGGCGTGACGTCGGCAGCAGGCTACACAGGAAGGACAATAATTTGCTTTTGGTTTGGCTTGTGCTTTATAGCATCTGTACGTGCGATTTACGATTTACGATCCAGTACATGCGTGGCTTGGTCAGAGAGGAATATTTAAATGGTCACCAATCTATTCGAAATCTCTCACCAATTAGAGCACATTTCCTCACCAAGGTTTTGAAATATTGCAAATAAGATCATTTTAATACCGTACATTCTTGTAGAATATATAATCTTGTGCCCATAGTAAGTTTTGAAATGATTGGTGAGCAATTTACTGTAATTGGTGAGGAAATTTGGTTTAATTGGTGAGAGATTTCCAACTAATTGGTGATAGTTTAGATGGCAGCCTTTGTCATATTATTTATACACCCGAAAATTAAATACGTTATTTTTACGGGCATCGACTAGGTCGGCAAGATTATTGTGAATACTATTCATATTGATGCGTTATGATAACGACTCCGCATACAATTTAAACCAAATTAGCGATAAGCATATTTAAGGCATGGCACATATTGTGTGGTTCTTCTGGATCACGACATAACATAACTGTACTATACTTTGCTGTTCCAATATTAGCAACAAAATAGTCTCTTTAGCTGTTACAATAAACTTTACGGTACCTATACTCTATTATGTAGTGCAGTTAGTTGTATCGTTGAATATTATATCCATCTTATATGGGCCAGCCAGCCTAGGCGAAATGGGACTTAGCCAGGCCTAACTAGCCAATTTGGGTGCGAAGGAATTGGGAGTTTATACCGGTGGAATGGCAGCGGAACGGAATAATTACAAAGTCGTCCAGACTCAGGATTTGGTTTAGAATGGAGCCTTTGATTTAGAGTTAGTTACCTCATCTGTATCCTAAGCGCCAAACAACGCTTCTTTTTCTCCTTATAGATATTAAAATCGTAATACTCTGAAAAGTAGATATTGTGTAGAGTTTATCTCGAGTGCATCACCTTCATTAGCCTCGACTAACGAGCACAGATTTAAGATATAAAAAAAAACTTTATTGAGTCCTTAAAATGTCCGTCTGTGAGATTGAAGGGCCGGGGAGAGTCATATTCGTTCTTGTCCTGTTCTCCATCCTTTCTCCTATATGCGGAAATCGGCATGCTGGGCACGTACAAAGGGCCCAGGATCTCTCAGACAAGAAGGTAGGCTTTATTCTGTTTTTTTGCCTAGGAATGTATTGCTAATATCTTGGAAAATTCGATTCAGCACGATAACCTATAAGCACCCTACTATTTAACACTATGTGCATTAGCAAGTAATAAGTTTATGTGTGACTTTAATATTTTTTGCAATTGTTGCCGCTCAAGGGCCCAGCGCCCAAGCAAGAGGAGGACTTTGACTTCTTCAAAGATGACGAGTTCTTCAAGGACCCAAAGTTGGGCGGCTCATCTTCGTCTACCCTGCCTCAGAAGAACATTACGATCCAGATCCCGCAGCTCCAGATCCCACAAATTCAAATCCCGCAAATTCAGTTCCCCCAGTTTAACTTCACGAAGCCGGCCCTTAATCTGACACAGGTTTGCAGTACTAATTTCGTACATAAAAAACTAGAGCTCATACCGGGAAAATATATATCATTTCTCTCTTACAATATATGAAAATTCAAGTTTCAAGTATTTAATTCAGTTGAATTTAGTATTTAGTTATATTAAATTAAACCAGGTTGGTTCTTTGAATTTAAATGAAGTCATAATTTTTCCGGGAAATCTATTTAATTTCCGGCACCAAAAAACATTGGTACTAGGTAGCACCCTTTAGGGGTATTGATTCCCAAGGACCTCATGCTTGTCAGCTTGTCTAATGTTATGGATTTAATCATTTGAGAAGCCGCTCTTTGGAATCGGGAATGGATCTGAGGGGATTCTTGATTTCCTGGCTGGCCTGATCGGGTACTCCAGCACGCAGAACACTGTGAGGCCGATCATCCTGGTCCTCCTGGCCGCCGCTAGCGGGATAGTCTGGTCCCTCATCTTCGTCTACATCTACACGTCCTTCTTCACTGGGAGCGGGCACTTCAGTGAGCAGGGGTAAGAGCGCGACGGTTCTGGACTATCGGACTCATAAATATATCGCATTTTAAATGTTGGAGTAATTTGCAGGAAATTAATCCAGATACTGCAGTGTATGACCAAAATGAAATTTTGAGACCATATTGACCGTATTTAGAATTAATTGGAAAATCAGAGCAATTCAACCACTCTCCACCACACAACCAGGCAATCAGATGCGGATATTATTTATTATACGAGAAGGATCATAATCAAGTATTATCTATGCAGCTCCAAGACGCGAATTCATTACTTCTGATTTTCATAGAATTGTAATCGGCGTACAAAGTTTAATATTAGATTCCAGGATCTCTCTTTTTTTTTTGCAAAATATTTCATTCGTATCAAACTACCGGTTGCTGCATATGTGTAGTTTATTGGCTTCGCTGTGAGGAACACGGTATACTTTTTTTTAATCAGATAGGCTATAAAATATTTTAAATCCGAGATACATGAATTTCGGGCACAAATGCAATTCAAACCGTATCAGTCGATAGTTTTCCATTACATAATTTTGCCAAATCTAGAAAACCAGCAAGATGCAATTACTTATTAGGTTTGCTTAAATGAATCTTCGTTGTCAATATTTGGCGAAAGAGGGTGGCTTAGCTTTTCGTTTAAACTTCGTTTAAAAATTGAAAATCCTCAAAACAAAAAATATCATATTTTTTAATCACAATTTGGTAGATATATTAAATCTACACAGATACACATTTTGAAAGTGTGTGTATATTTTACTAACATACCTGATCTCTGTTTCAGGTACAGGTACGCAACGCCGGTCTACAGGTATGCCCGGAGCCTAGTTCCGGAAATGGACCTCAAGACGTCGTCTGACTTAATTTTCAGAGCAATTGAGGTCCTGAGTGAGCTGAATGAGTCGACGAGCTGAAAGGCGGCTGCTGCAAGTGTTCGTCTGTAATTCTAATTGTAATCTTATGGATCAAGGGTGATTCTTCCTTAACTTGAATAAAACATCAACCTACTTTCTCCTGGCTCTTGAAATAAATGCAAGTCCATGTCACTTCCTTCTTCATTTCCGTCTCCGTTCATCCCCAAAAACAAAACTTGATCCCGTTCCCAATGTCAGTTAAGGTGGAGTGTTCGACGGGCAAGGCAGGGTGCATCCTACAGGTCCAAATCGTACAAATGGAACCTTGTTAGGTCGTTTGGGGCCCAGAACAATGAAGGGACACAAATTGAACCTAGTTTTCTTGCTCATAGTATTGATGTCTACACAGGAGCGGGTAGTACAGGGCTCAAGTGTCCTCGGGGAGGTCAAGTTTGAGTCATGGAATGCTACTGCGTCGAACAGGGCCTTGGCCTTGTCTACGCCAGACGATAGCGGAAAGGCTTGTCCGGTAAAATTGCATATTATTTCGCTTTGGAATAAGTTAACGATTCTAATATGGTTCTATGGCATTTTAAGGGCTGTGCCTCAGCAAACGAATGCAGCCCGGCCATATCCACTTTCGGGATCCCGGTCATCCAGCTCATCACGGCTGCCGTAGTCGGGGTCATATGGGCGGCCATCTTCATTGGGATCGTGGCCGGCTTTGCGACGGGCGGCGGCTCACAAAACAATGGCGGGTTCCTCGGGTTCGATGGATTCGATTTCTTAAAGCGGAATGATGTAGGACCTTCTGTACCAGCACCTAACTATGCCGCCAACAGCGGCTACAACGCAGCAGGTCAAGGTCAAGCCCAGGGATATCGTCAACCCGGGAGATATCCTCAATATAGCAATCCGAATGGAAGGCTGGGCCGGGCCGTTGAGGCGGCCATAAACTCCACCAAATTTAGCTAATGAATTATTTATTCCACTTAAGATACTTAAGCTTCTCCTTACGGTAAACTTATACACAAAATAACAATAAAATCTCCATTTTTATGACGCAGTCTCAGCCATTCATTCCGGGCAGGTCCCTTTCCGGCTACTATGCTCCTCAGGAGTCAGAACTGGGATCCGAATCCCAGTTTAGCTAGAGCGACTCAAGCTGTAGGACTTTCGTCCACATTCATACGCCAAATATTATAGAATGAGTAATCAGGACCCGGGCCCTTATAAGGTCAGCCTAATCCTTGCATCCTTAATCATTAGCCTGATTGCCGGCAGTTGGGCCAGCCTTTACCCGGAATCAAGGTCAGAGTTCAATACGGAGGCCGAACCAACCTCTCTCAGTGTTCCGAACGACGGCCGATCCTGTCCCGTAAGTTTCAGTATTTGCAAAAATACAATTTTGCAGTCAATGGGCTTATTTTTGGAATGTTTCTCTAGGGCTGCGTGAGTGGACAATGTGACCCGATCACGAGCATTTCCGGCCTCCCCATAGTTCAGCTCATAGTTGCTACGGCCGTGGGCTTCATCTGGGCCGCCGTCTTCATTTGGCTCTATGCCAATTTCTATGAGGGGGGCGGTGGGGGTGGCGGGGGAGGGGGTGGCTATGGATATGGGCCGCCGCCGGCTCCCCAGTACGGTCAGCCGGTCCCAACTTACAATGCCCCGGCAGCCCCCGTGTATCGACCCCCGGCCCCGGTCTACAAGGGACCCTCAAGGACCTCATACTATAGTGGCCGGGCCCTTCCCTCCTCACTGACTGACCTTGTCTTGGAAGGCCTCAAATATGCTGCGGCCAAGTATGGAGGGGACTGAAAGTGACTTCGGACTTTTCTGGAAGTATTTTGGATTAAGGAATCCGACAATGCGAGCCGACCATTTTCTGTAATTTTGATGCTGGTACTCTGAACGCCTGACACTTCAAACTTGTACGTAATTAAGTAGAGTGAATAGTGACATAAGTTATCTAAATATTACATACATTTACAACTTCGTACGTATTATAAAATATAAATAATCAATAATTCCTCTTGACGGGTAAATAAAGGCTGGAAGCTGAGCCCTTCTGTGTTCAGAAGCCTACAGCTCACATGTATGCGCCAAACTGATTTTTAGCCCCCTGGTATATAATTAAATGAAAACTCCATAGAAAAGATACACAGTGTGGAAATAGCCGGAAATATATTTATTTTGATAATTCACGTTTCTCAATTCTCAATGCAACCATTTTTAGTCACGTAACGTAAGGAGCACTAAAATTGGGACCTGTAGAAATTTCGCGAGGGAATAGTATAGATTCTAACGTTAAATACAACATCAACGTCGTTAATTATCTAAAACTCAAGTTATACTAATATTGGCTTTATTAACCATCAAACATACAGTATTGTTTAACTTAATACAAACGTTATCATCTTAGATTTAAACTATAGAAAATATGAAACTAATTGATCCGCTGAGCGTTATTCTTTTTAAATTGAAATATTTTGTTGACCCAAAAAATGCAGCCTGAAGTAAGAAAAAACTGACCGTGTAACAAATTCTACAATTTAGGGATTTAAAATATTAAATGCCTGGGATCAATCCCTATACGTTTTTTTTAAAACAAAGTATAGTGAACTTGTCATTAAGGAAGGCTCGTACTAGATAGTTTTCAATCTTCCCTGTAGACTTCTGAAGTCGTTAGCAATGTTATAAATTCAGACTCGAGATCAGTGTAAAGTGCAAGCCTGTTATAATGTAATAAGCTCAACGGAGTCATCCATGTACCTGTGTCCTCTGTCACATACATTTAAGAACGCACTAAGATGACCAACTTCCTCTAACCGTAATCATTTTAATGTTTCCGTGAACTAAATAGAATGCATTTACTGTTCCGACTAGCAAGAAGGTGCTAACTGGGTCCAGAATGGGTTCTCTATGCAAAACTGCAGAGTAAAGATCCTAACGGGTTCCTTCCTCTCCTAAAGACGCAGATCCTCCTACAAGGCTTCGTTCCCTCTGTTCCTCAGTCTTGTCTCCATTGTCACGGAAGGCTTCCAATAGCCTTAGACCCGCTCAGACCCAAAGGTCAAGTACTATGCGTCCAAGGAAGATCTTCGGCCTCCTCATCCCGCTCCTCCAGTTCCTCCTGCTCCTCAAGCTTATTGAGTATGTCCGAGGCCATCCCTTCCAACCTACAAATAATAGCAGCCAGCTGACCTACGTGACCCCAGAGCCTGACCTTGAGGCCTCGGACTCGGCCCGCTCCGTTCCCTACGCCACGGTCTTTCCCAAGCACAAGAAGCGGCTCCGACCCTACTGGACCACGACCCTGGGCCCCGAGATCCTGGACCAAATCATTTCCTACGACAGTAACGGGACGGAGATTGAGCGGAGGAACGTGACGCGCCGCCTGGGCCCGGCCGACCTTCCGGTGGCCCCCTGCTCGGTGAGATTCTTTTTCTGGCACTTTTGTCCCGCGGACTTCCCGTTCCTCAACCTATTCTTCCCTAACTACCGGACGACGAACTGACGAAGCCCGCAAGACTCCAAGACCCTTGACCTGGTAAGGTGTAAGATTGAAATACAGAGGTCAAATGGTTCAACTATCAGTGACATTCAAAAATGTTAATTGTTCTGTTTTAGGAAGCCAAGAGCCTGGGCCGACAGCAACAGAACGTGAGACAATCGACGCTTCCTGTAATGATCCTATTATTTATTAGCGGGGCCTGGATAGTGGCCTTCAAAACTTTTCTCCTTCTCTGGAAGGTCAATTACTACACTGTGGAGGATCCGTACGCAACGGCTGGGTAAGATGTTTCAATGTTGTAATAATAATTACGTAAGTACGGGTATAATCTGACATTGGAATTCATTCGATTTCGCAGTCCTTACGCGGAGTCCTTCTTCAGATCCTTCTCAACGATGGACGGTCACGGTAGTTTTAAAGCAGACAAGAAAAACAGTACGGATCCAAACATACCTAATACGACATTAGACCCTTACGACAATACCAATGGAAACACAACCAGGACTACTCCTAGGGTGACCCCGCCGACCCCGACAGATCTCTGGACAAGCATCTTGCGACTAGCCCTGGAACACGTCCGAAAGTCACTCGTGCTCTGAAGTAGTAATTTATGTAGAGTATATATATTATTAAATGGACCCGATTCCCGAGTTTGTATCACTAATCCGCACAAGCAGGATACTTATACATACTTACAGTTTGTATAAATGATCTGCACTAGATATACGAATTAAAGTGATACTAGGATCATGTGCTCAGCAAAGTATGGAAATGAACTACCTTATCTATGTCATGGAGATGTTAACCAAGCAATATGACTCAGGCCCGATATCAACTGACATTTTTGTTCAACATCTATGCATTTTATTTGCACATTCTTTTTTAGACTAAAATTAAGCGAGCTACACGTAAACACGTATAATATGGCATTAAAATTAACTTTTAGTCCTTGGATACTTAACGAAAACGTTTCGCAACTACTAACTGTTAGTACTTTCAGCATAAATAATATATATCGGTAGCGGTGAATAAAGAGTATTCAACCATTTGCTCCCAGCGCTGGTACGGATTCGTTTTGTTGTACAACCGGCACGGCCCTACAAAGTAGATTCAGGTATACAGAATACAGGCGCATATGCTGACGCCATAAGTAACAATACTTAGTTAATTAGTCATTACCTTTAAGCCAAGGTGTACATGCCGTCATCCCGATCTTTCGAACACTTGTTACAGTGTTCGGGTTGCGCTCTGCTATTTTTCAGAGGACGGGTGACTGCGAGCCAGGCTGGAAGCCCAGCGCTGGCATTGGCTTGTTTGGTACAACGGACATTACCCTACAGAATACAGAAATATTCATAGAATAACTTACGCCTGTTACCAATACGTAATTAGTTACTTAATCCAGGTATACAGAACACAGGTACATGCTTGCGTCTTATGCAACAATACTTAAGCATATATCAGTATTAGTTGGTCATTACCTTTATGCCAGGGTTGACGTGCCGTCATCCCTATCTTTCGAACACTGTTGCATTGTGTTCGGGTTGCACTCTGATATTTTCCAGAGGACGGGTGACCGCGAGCCGCTGAACCGACTTGATGAACCAGAGAGGACTGTAACCTTTCCATGTTACGTGTTGCACTCAAAATCGATGTTTGGAACTGAACTCGAAAACCTTCGAAAACGAACTGATTTGTTTTTTGAGAGCTTGGCCCTAGAATTTATCGGCGGGGCTTATCAACCAGTTTGACCCCGGCCTTGGTTGCCATGACTATTGAAGATTTACTTCATATTAGTGTGTTGCCAAATGTTTATTCCGTCCAGTATTAAATAGAAGCAAGGTGCACACTGTTTTAGAGAGAATGCGAGGACTGCGATAGAATCCGTTTCTTCCGCTGGACTTGATTTATTGTGATCTGATTTATATAGCTTTGATCGTTAACCGTTTTCATATATAGTAGTTGGTGGAATTAATTGTAGGGCCTTGAAACCCTTTTTTTTAAATCCAAGACCTCAGCGATAAAGACCAGATAAAGTAACGAGGCGTCGGCTGCAAAAAGGCTTCTTACAGGGCTCTAGAATTAATTCCACCAACACCAACAGTATAAACTATTTGTTCTTTAAGCCACCAGGACAGACTACAATATCATGTCAATAAATCGACTATCCAGTTAGTCATCTAGTAAGCAATTATAACAAATTGAGCTTATCCTCTTCAGTCATCAGTGCCTTGTAGCTTTTTATCTCAGTGACCTGTGGCTGTGATGGATTAATTATTACATTTTCCCAAAGCTTTATCAAACATTATTGAATATACTTATTTACAAAGATTTATTCTTGGCGTTAGGGTTCAATATTGACCTATCAAATAGCACGCAGCACGTCTGGTCTTGGTCTAGTGGAAGAGAATGACAAATCAGGCACATATCTCCTTCAATTGTTTGCACCAGATGATTTAATCTTCAGTTGAGTTTACAATATTCAAAGTGGGGTTATACTTAGTAGATTTACTTAGTAGATTTGGCGAACAAGCTAGGAAAATTACAATTGTCGGAGAGGTCCCAGAGTAGATAGGAAATCATCAAATTATTGATTGAGTACACACATATTTGGAAAGCTTCAACGTTGTCAATTTAGATTACAAAAATACCCGTGTAATGAACATATATTAAATATCCAGGCTAGTTCAGCAAATCCCTTCAGCAGGGTACACATTTTGTCTACTCCATGAACGGATGGGCTGTAGTTATTAGATGCTGGTTAGTTCGACTAATGACTCTCCACATTATGACGGTAGCTATGATCTGAAAGTTCACAGAATGAACTAATCAAAACGCCTTACATGTTGAATCAGTACTACTGCCTTACGGAGGAGGACGCCATGAGAATGGTGAGTAATACAACGAGACCGATCATCCCACGGAGCAGCTTGAGCTCATACTGAAGGCACCCCTCCTCGTTGATCTGGAGGGCGGGCTTCTGGGTCACTTCCACGGCAGTAAGTTGCGGGATCTTAATGACCAAACTCCGGCTCGTCATTGGGATCTCACAGCCCATGAAATATTCCCCATTACAACAGGTCTGGGGGTATCCGAAATGGTCGAATCCGGCCTTGTCCCGCCAATCCTCGCATCCATGGACACCGCAACAGTGAAACTAATAACAGCAACAATGAATGCATAGCTCATTCCTAGGCCCCCCAAGTTGTTATTGACTCTGACTCAACTGCGGCATATTGACTTACATAAACTTGGGAGTGAAGGATAAGGATTGAGGCATCTCTCGTGAAATCTAAATCCATTGACATCCTTCTCTCAAGCCGAGCTTCAATCTAATGAATAGAATATATATGTTACAGTTCAGATGTATCTCCGGTAGAGATATATCTGGACCGGTCCAAATATATCCAAGACGGTCTGAACATATCCGGACCGGACTGGAGATATCTGGACCGGATATACATCTGAACCGTAACATACATAAGTATAGTACTACTATGTAGGGCCCTCGAAAGCGATTCTTGGTATTTCTTACTGTAGCCATTCCCTACTGTTTCCTAAATCTAGCATTGACTTAAGCCATGGGCGTGTCCAGTACCTGATGCATGAGGTCCGGACCCCCATGATCGAACCATTCGTCCAAATCGTTTGAACTTTTGACCCCTCCCGAAATTCAAAGCTAGACCCGCCCTTGAATAACCAAGTAAAAACGGCTTACTTTTGGCAGATTGTAGAGAATCCGGACATGATCCAAGTGTGCAATGATCATCATGATTTGTGGTATGATGATTAGTATCCAGCGCTACACACATGAGTAATAAGGACTAGGTCAAGGTGGACTTGCAGGATTTAAGTGTGGGGCCTTACAGCATTTTTAAGACACTTCCAATCGGCAGGATCGGGGTAGCAGAGGAAAAATATCCCCACATTGGCCGTAAGCATTGAACAGATAATCACGCCGAGCAGGTTGACATAGTCTGAGTTCCAAAATAGCTCAACCAGGATGTACTGAAGAGTAAAACGAGTTCAGAATTAGTCCGACAGTAAACCAATTCCTTAACGGACATTATTTACAGATTAAGATATGAAGTGCTAGTTTGGAAAATGTACATAGTAGTAGTACCTGAACATATACTTTCTTAATGAATATGAACATGTACAAGGAAGCGGCGGCCAGGAGGGAAGCCATGACGATCAGGATGACCCAGAAGACGTAGAGCCGGAGCGTGGTCACTTCAACACAGCTCTTCACGGTACTGGGCTCCTTCGGATCTGGTATGATTTCCATTCCGTCCCCAACCGGAACATCAACGTACTCTGACTCCAAGCCCGTCGTTGGGGCCTTCTTAGAGGCCTGACTCTGACTGTCCCCGAAGTTGAACACGTATTCCCGCAAATCAGAGAGGGGTATGTGCGTGTACTCGTCGTCGGAAGAGGAAGAGGGGGATAGCTCGGCCAACTTGACGGCTTTCGAGGGTTTGACAGCCCTCCTCGGGCTGGCGTGTGGTGCTGGTCAGGGGATTCAAAACGTTTTACTTGGTGCCTTTGATGTAAAGCTACGAACTTGAACCTAAAGGCTGCAACTTAAGTTGCCGCTTTCGAATATATAATTTTCAAATATAGGCAGTCTAACCAATATATAATTTCTATCTACTTTGAGGTCGCGGAACGGTCGCATTTCTCAATCTAGGCCCTCCAACAGTGGCACACATCAATGTATTACCAAAATCAAGGTCCAGTTCGTTGGACAAAAGTTTAGGGTCAGGGGGCCAGGCACTTAGGGCCAAAAACATAGCCCTAGCAACGAATTTCTTGGGAAGTGAGTTTACAGTTTTATATTTTCCATAGCCCATACCAACGAGGGCCAGAATCTCTTAATAACTCTAAAGCACCATCATAAGCTCACTGCTCACATTTACTTTATTTAAAAATTAACTGGATATTCAACAACGAAATGTATAATTATCATCCCATCTTTTGTACACATTCGTTCGAAACGTAGAGCTTCGCTAAGCGGCGGAGCCGCGTGCGCAAGTATACTAAGACAGGAGCCGAAGGCTTGTTTTCTCTAACAGAACAATGGATAATTGATTGATTATTTATTTACTGCTTCCTTAGTCTGACTCCGACCTTCCATATTCTAACTTCTATTAAGTCAGATAATCCTCAAAAATAACCAATTAATCCGCCAACCTTTTGGATGTCGACGAACACGAACAGACTTCTTCTTAATAATTCGGGGCCCATTAGGATTACTATGAGAGTACATCTCTTCGAGCTCTTTCAAGTAGGCTCTGGCTGTCTCATCATTTGTCTGACGAACAGCAGCCGTTCCTGGTTTCGTTTTCTTGACAATAGATTTCACTACTACTTGCTTGGTGTCGGGTTTAACCCAAGGGACCAAAATTCCCTTGGAAGGGGCGATGGAGTGAGTGTGGTGAGTTGGGTGTTCAAAAGCAGGTCCCTGCGTCCAAAATTGAGGTCAATGGAAAGGAACTCCGATTAGAGGCAGCGTCATGCACAATTTAGAATTAGACCACTTCGATCCAAATATTGATCACCAATGCCGTGTAACAGATTGGAAGTAACCCTAAACTGTTGCTGAGCGGCAAGTTATCCATTGAGCTTTAATTAGGAAATAAATCTCATACCGCTTATTGGTACAATATTGAAAATTAAAAGTGACCTGCTTTGAAGTTATAGGAATCTGCTGATGTGCCACTGGAGCCGAATTCTGATGCGGAGCGGTTGGAGGCTGCGTCAAAATGAAGATTAATAATCATTACGGGCTAAGGGAAGCTAAGCTGTAAAAATGTATCTGGAATTGTAGATATGGCATCAAGGATATTTTTTAGCAGTACCAACTGTTTGGAAGTTGAAGCGTTTTGTTGCTGAGCAGCAGGGACCGGAGTTTTCTGTGAAGGGGCTGAAGGCTAAATTAAAAATGGCAAGGATTTTAAAACACATGGCATGGCTCAGCAATCCCGAATATCTGTACAGTATTGGTTATTGGTTTAGTAGTATGGTACTTACCGGTTTCGAGGTTCCAGCATTTTGCGGCTGAACGGCTGGTTGCTGCGTTAAATTAAAAAGTTTATAAGATACCACACTTTAATGGACACCGCGGCGACGGCAGAATGTCGTTTTCAGATTTAGAGCATAGAAAATGTATTACAAGGAAGGAGCGTAATATAAATACAGCCCGTTACCGGTTTTGTAGTTCCGGGATTATTGGGGTTCGGATGTGGAGGCCCTGTTCCTCCTGGACTTGGACTACTCATATTGAGGAATTCTAAGGGTAGCTAACACAGTTGAAACTTCAAAACTCAGTGCAATTTATATGAGAATATCAATATGCTCTTCCTATACTACTACTACTACACTAAATGTTGATTGCAGGACCTTAAATTCAACATTTACCTTGAAGAAAAATATAATACTCAAGAAACAATCGAAGAACCATAAGCTTGCCACAATAGTATACTTCAGTGATAATTTTTTCAAATGTTTATTGACTCCGGCAGGTCGAACCCGTATTCCATGTCAGGCGTTGTTATAAGGATTTTATTTCAGCGTCTCAGCAGGGTTTACTTTAAAGGCCCTTTAAACAGTATTTGGTTGACATGAACAGGTACAGTTTGGCATAAAGTGGTAAATAGGTCTGCATCAAAATGTGCATTGCGTTGGTACAGAGCGGGGTTAGCTAGGTCCTAGGGTTAGGCCGGTTACGACGGGGCGTTCGGTCACGGCGCTCCACCGCGGGCTCAATAGCCAGTTGGCGGGCTCTCGGCGGGGGCTCTTGGTTACTCGTATTCGTTGCGCCGTCAATCATCCGAAGGCTCCCGCCCATCCCTCTAGTTCTAGATGCCCTCCCTGTCCGTCCTCCTCGGCTCGCTCTTCCTGGAACCGCCGGAGGCCCGCCCAGAACGTGGCTCAAGCCCCCGGCACTCCGGATCACTCGGGAGGTTGGATTGATGAGGGATATGAGTGGCGGGAGGCGGGACTCGTTCTCGATCCGATATGAGCGACTCTGGAACTGGTTCTGGACCTCCCGGATCGAAATGACCCCGGGACGGGGTGGGAGTAGAGCTGGAGCCTGGGGCGGGAGCGGTGGGACCATTTCCCGCAATATGGTCCCGTCTAGGCGAGACATGAGTCCGGCTGCTACCATTTGGGAGATTCCGATGGAGCCGCGAGGCAGTTGTCGGCGCGGTGCTCGACGGCCGCCCAGGATCGGAATCCCATTGTTGTTTAGTTCGATGATTTGGAGATTATCCGGATCAAGCTCTTGAAGCCCTACACATACATTTTAGATCAATTATTAGTCTCGATAAGTCTGCTCATCCTTTAGCTATTTATATTCTAGGTCCTGTACCCATCAGGGCCCCGAGGTTGAGCCTCCGAGACATGGCGACAAGCCCTAGGCGGTCTCGCCTCAGAATCAACTGAATCACGGCCTGGATCTGAGTTGCCTGGGCCTGATACACAATTTCATTCTCCGTTGTAGCATTCCAGGGACTCCGCGGCAAGTCTCCCAAGCTAAGACTCCTACTGAACCGATGCTGTCGGAACTGCGTGTCCGCAATGGCCCGGGGCGTCTCCATAAGTTCCTGGTAATCAATGAGCTTGTGGGTCAGGCGGTCTTTAGGGCGTGAGCGGACCAGGTACCGCTGCCTAGAACCCGGAAGCCGTCCAACTTCTGAAATTGTAATCCACCATAGTAACGTTAGTATCAACTTCCGGTCGCGGTCGGATTCTCAAGCCTGAACAGGACCTGACCTACCTCCGTCATTGAGCATTGGCATGGAGAAGAAGGCTCTCCGTCTTGCCGAGGCCGCATTCCCGAATAAGTCTAGTTTGTTACAGTTCTCCCTCTGCTGCTGGGTTTAAGAAAAGCTTTATAATCTGTAATTAGGTATAGATTCCTTCTAGTTACATTTTGCTTACCGTTACAGAATTTAGCTGTCTTCCAGTCCTAGATAGCTCATCCTAATAATACATAGTATAAATAAAGAATTGTAGGTACTACTGCTGCTTCATATGTTAGTTCTGGGCATTACGTGCTTACGAGTAAGTGCTGCTCACTCCGTGCAATAACGTCATTTGGGCTCCAAGCAGAGTTAGAGAAATTGCGAAAGAGCTCCCTGGGATTCCCGATCGGGGAGATCTGAGTCCACCTGTCTGTTTAACGACGTATATTATTTTTACCGGGAATAAGACGCTGCCAGGAGAACTGTCAAGCTTACTCAAGTAACTTTTCGTCCTAGGGCTTGGGTTCAAGTACTCCAGGAAGGTTTGACAGTAAGTCTTCGTACGCAGGGGATTCCTTCCGCCCTCTGCGGAGATTACGCCCAGCTTGATTACCTTGGATTGTATCAAAATTTTAATATGCATCATAATTGTCATGCAGTACTATGTAATGTAATGCACTTTTCGACCAGTAGTGTCTATGGGATATGTAGCCGTTTAATTATACGGATACATGCTTCATTTGACATTGACTCCTTCCATCGCCATACTTCCTCTTGCAACTTACCCGATACTCCTCATGGCAAGTCCGATCCTTTGCTACTAAGTAGAACCTGTAAAGGATGACTATGATCCCTGTTTGGGGAAGTAAGCAAAGGACCAAGCCATATAAAAACCCGATCATCGTATTAACGGTTCTCACGTCCCAGATTGGACTGGTCCAGCGCCGAGCGTAAATATCTGTAATATGTTGGAAAACAATGTAAATGCGCTAACGTAGATCACTACCGTAAACCAAAGGCTTTCGGGAAGTTCAATTCGAACATTTGGCAATACAAAACAAGATTCCTTGTTACCTTTCAACAGTAGCGAGTTGATTGTCAAGAGGTACGCCGATAGGGATGCCAAAAATAGGCTTAGGACGTAAAAGTAGCAGAAATTTCGTTCACCCACGCAGGTTCCAAGGCAGTGAACATGCAAGTCTCGGTATCCTGCATGGGAACTCTATCAGTTTTCAAAATGGACTACTATGCTTTCACTACACCAAAATGCTAAGAATTTTTGATTCGTCAACATACGGACACAAATATTACAGAAAGTACAATGATAAGTCCGCGGGGGACGTCGGAGCCCACAGTTATAACAAAATCGAGGCGGGAGCCCGAGCTCCCGGGACGGATTTCGGGGATACTTTACGGAATGGTCTCCAAATCCAATATCTGCGGAGTGTAAGCGTACGTTCATATATGAAATCAAGTAAGGCCAGAATTATCCGCTCACTCGGAATTACATAGTTGTATATGTTTGTATGTACTATATAGCTTACTTCGTGGCATTATGCCAGGATCCGTGGTTGCCGTGCAGATTATGAAGCAGAAGGATAGGAACCAGAGAGCAATGCCGACGTAAGGGACTCCTTTCCCAAAGGCTACTTCTACGTAGCGGCACCTGTAAGTGATTAGGACACTCGGAAAGGCTCAGATCAACTTGAGTTCGGCCTCTTTCGATACATACTGTAAGCTCATATTGGCAAGCAAGCCCAGGAAGAGCAGGAGCGTAGTGCAGAAGAAGACCTTGCCCGGCCCGATGACGCAGAGTCCATTAAAGATCGGCCGGTAGTTCCCATAGATCCCAGGTAGGCTCCTTTGGCCGGGACGCTCGTTTGTGGTGTCACTCTCGAAAAAGTCACTCGTGCTGTACTCTTCGGCGCTGGCGTATTGTAGACTCGGCGTGCGGTTCCGACCGACGCTGTTGAGCAGGTTGTAGTATAGCGGGAATCCAAATGTGCTCCGAGACTCCATTTTCCCCTAATCCCGTTTCTAAACTCTAAATTACGGTAATAATATACATTTGCCTTTAACAGGGCGGTATACAAGGAACAAGGATACCACCTAACTAAGATATACCTAACCAATTTGACTTTTGTGACGACTCTGGCAATGTATTTGAAAGCGGGAACCGAGGTTGTTGACAGCGGGTTTTCAAACTAGCCTGGGGCAGATTCCACCTTGGTAACCTTGTCGGTTCGGAACAATTAAATTATTCAGGAACCTGTAATAACTCCTATCGTTTTGTGTCTAAGATAACTTGTTCGTAATTGCGATTGTAGTGAGAGCGCGTGACATATATGCCTCGCATAAAATATATGCAAGAGCCGGACTAATTATAAGCCCAACCTAAATAAATATATAGACGAGCTTAATGAACCAATTTAAACGAATTCATTTGATATGTGAATTCTTAAGAAAGCGTATCTATATTATACATATATGTATACAGGGAATAGATATAAACCGACTTAAACATTTTTGTCCAACACCTACATCTTCTTATTAGTATTAGCCCGTTTTATTTTGGACTAAAGCTAATCCAGGGACACATAATATGGAATTAAAATAAATGTTTATGTCCGTAGAGACTTAACGAAAACGTTTCACAGCTACGAGCTTTTAATACTTTCAGCGAAAAAAATATATATGTATACGTATATCGATGGCGGTGCATAACGTCTTCAAGCATTCATTCCCTTCCAGCGCTGGTATTGGTTTCTTTCGTTGTACAACCGGCGTGTCCCTACAAAGTAGAATCAGGTATACGGAATACAGGCACATATTCTTACGCCATAAGCAAGAATACCTACTTAAGAAGAATTAGTTACGTAGTCATTACTTTCAAGCCAAGGTTGACGTGCCGTCATCCCGATCTTTCGAACACTTGTTAGTGTTCGGGTTGCGCTCTGTTCTTTTTCAGAGGACGGGTGACTTCGATCCAGGCTGGAAGCCCTGAATAAGCTCCGGCATTTGACTAGCACTGCCAGTGTTACAGGTTAGATAGGCGGAGATCCGGCACCTTGATCAGCTCCGTCTGATTCACTATGATTGACATATACAAGAATCAGTCAACTGTGGCTGACCATTCCAGAGTTAAACTCTATTAGTATATCATTAGTCATTACCTTTAAGGCAAGGTTGACGTGCAGTCATCCCGATCTTTCGAATACTGTTATTTACACAGTGTTCGGGTTGCGCTCTGCTATTTCTCAGAGGACGGGTGACCGCGAGCCGGGCTGGGGAACCAGGTTGAGGGACCATTAACAGCATATGTACGAAGAAGGCTTGAACTGGATGTTTAAAAAAAAAACTGATATCTACACTGCTTCCTATTTCTAATGAAATCTAATGAAATAGTATTAGATGCGTAATCTGCAAGACAAGAACGGATCCTGTGTTGCGTGTTGCACCTAAAATCATTTTTTGAAACTGACTAACTAATTTGTTATTTGAGACACTGGCCATCGAATTTGTAGACGGGGCTAACCAGCCGGTTTGTCCCCTTTTCCTTGGTTCCCTTGGCTATTAAAGATTGACTTCATATTAGTGCTCTGCCCAAAGAAAGTGGAGTTTTTTACCAAAACAAAATATTTTGTAATTTAATCTCGAAAATAATGTATGATGTAAATGCGTCAATTTTTAAATGAAGATTGAACAATGAATATCTTATTCCGTCCAGTATTTGTATAAGCACGATTCACACTATTTTAGGAAGAACTCGAGGACGGCACTTAATACGGTCCTTCTGCTTATCCTCCTCATTCATCATTCCTCATCAAATTTTACAAATAATTTAATTATGTACCATTCGAAATTGTACTTGTGTATCTGATATGTGTCGTATAAGCTTTCCATGCCTCGTCGGCTGGACTGGACTTGTTGTTATTATTAGATGTGCGAATATAGACGCCGTATTAGTTACAAGAAAAATAATACATGCTTTAAAATTTATTACTGACAGTTTTGACATATTTTGTGCTGGTTCTCGTGGTGGGTGGTAGGTTGCGTTATACGCTGTGCGTTGGAGAGTAAATTGCTTATTGCTACTTTTGCTTAAAAAACTGATTTAGCCTGGAGGAAATGAAATCTATAGCAGAATCCAGACAATTACCTCACGCTTATTTCTTATGCAATTTTAATATGACTAATAAATGATGGACATCAGTCTGCATTGTATTGAAGAGCATGTGCAGTGGTTAATGGATACTCCATGGATAGATACCTTCTTATAAATACATATTAGTACACTCACTATGCGTCTATCGTCACTTTCTACTTCAAAACCGCAAGTTCCGCTCCGAAGAAGGTAAAGCCGTAACCGAGCTAAGGATAACAGGCTTATTAATTTGAAATAGAGATTTCCTGTTGTCTCTTCACAATACCAACTACTACATATATGCATGTCCCGTTCCCGTACTCCCTGTTCGAAGTTCACAGTGAATTCCCGTAAAATATTCAGCATTTACCTTTTTCACAGTAGGCAGTAGTGTACTGGAAAGCAAAAGCGGGACTAATTACAAGGCCGACTAGAAATCACACGGTAACCTGTAGTATTACAACTTACACATATTTTCAGTTATTCCTTTTTATACGCGGCAGACAGGCGATCCTTCCATCATGGAGATGTACAGAGGAATGCGGATGTTGACCTTCGTGTCATTCGTAAGAAGGGGCTTTAAAAATCTATGCATATTGATAATCATCTAATTCTTGTATTTAATACATAAACGAATGTGATTCTTCTATGAGAAAGACATTCGGCGTCTCTGCCGTCGTCGTCTGCGGATGGACATTTTGGACCAACCGTGTCTACGACTTCAACCATCCTGCCAATGAGAACAGCACCCAGAATCCCTGCAATTCTACTTACTCGGGGCCTCAAACGGAACCTGGTAAAGTTCAAGCGTCAGACGTGTTTCGAAAAACGATCATGAGGAGCTCCGTCGTCGTCATTCTAGTCTGCATTGTTCAAATTGTATCAGCCGCTGTCGTGCTGGGCTCCAAGTTGCAGGTGAGATTGGCAAGGTTAAGAGCTAAGCAATACCTAGCTCAGCCTATAGTGTGGTATAATATATTGTATTACGTATTAATATCTTCGAGTATTTTCCAGGGATGTCGCCGAAGGTCACAAGTATGGTTTGGGCTCAACCTTGGGGTCAACCTAATTCTCCTTATATGCCTCATCGTGCCCCTGATGTACGCCGAAGAGAACCGGCAGAACCTGCGATTCTCAGAGCTGGTACACAGCGCGACACAGTGCGCCGACGGCGGGGTCCTCCACCTCTCCGCATTCTACATTGCAGTGTGTCTGGACTTTGTGGTCCAGTTCCTGGCCCTCATACTCTGCCTCATGATACTCCGGTTTGACGAGAATAGGGACTACGAGCTCGTGGCCATGTTGTAACAACTAACGAATAAACTCCAACAATATAAGAACATAACAATGTAGCTGTACTGTATTCGTCTAGTCAATTTGGCACCAGAATCCCTATTTGAAGGGTCGAGACCGTCGGGACCGGCAGCATTGCTGGTGAGGTTGAGGCTGAGGCCGATGTCGACAGCCCACGGGCGGTGGCGGCCTCAGATTATGGCACCCTTGCCCAGGACTATATGATGGCATCTCGACCCGGGCCTGGTAAACCGAAGATCCTCCCATCGCATTCCCATTGGCTCCCGTACTGCAGCCCGCCCGTAGGTCAATCCCGTAAGCCTCTTGGAACAGGCGGACTTCTTCCTCGGTCATGGCCCGCGGGACGCCTTGACAGGGAGCGGCTCTAGGCAATTGAGTCACAATCAAATTAAATTAAATTGAGTCACGCCACCATGGAATCAGAATACCATTAAATTAAATTAAATCACATGCCCATTAAATCACAATCCAATTAAAAGCCCCACGGTGATGAGAAAGTTGGATTAAATCAACTGTGACCTTACCCTTGAATTTGGTCAATTCTGAAGTTGAGGGCTGGGCAAGGCGCTGCTGCGGTCGGAGCTACTGACTCTCGGCGATCTGAAGCTACTGACTCTCGGCGATCCGAAGTTTCAGAGTCTCGAAGAGTCGAAGCCCGGGACGCCCTTCTGTTTTCTTTATGCTGATGTTTAGCTTCCCTGTAGATCCTGGCCTGCTCCGGGTTCCCGGCAACTTTCCGTTGGAGCCACTCGTAGATTTTTGCGGCGCCAATGCTGTCCTCCACGAAAGTGTTGAGGAAGACGGGGTTGGCCTTGAGGAACTTTATAACCTTGTCTGGAAAATCATCCCTTCTTTAAAACTAATTCTCAACTGCTTGATTTACTTCCATTCAGTTTGTACGGACCATCTGGTCGGAGTATGGGTGTGTCAAAATTACGGAACCTTCAAGCTACAAGTTTGGGACCAGGCTCGGTGTCTGCCCGGAGACCTGAATGACTTGGCTAAGTCATATTTCGATTATAAGGTACAAATAGCAGGACACCGGCCCTTACCAGACGATATTGGATCTGAGCCGTCGTCCTCAGGCTCCTCCTCCGTCTCATTTTCGTCCCCGCTTGGCTCCTCGCCATCAGTATCTTCCGCATTATCATCAGCGTCCTCAGTATCATCAGCGTCCGCAGTATCATCAGCGTCAGCAGTATCTTCTGCAGTTTCGTCCGCAGTATCGTCGACCGCCTCATCTTCTTCTCCTTCCTCCTCATCGTCAGTTATCGTGATCGTTGGCATTGGCAAGTTACCCGCATTGGATTTTTCTAGAACCCAATCACAATTGTCCTTACTTCCACTGGCAATTTACAAACAATCACGTTGACACAATCACAAAACGTTCTTCCTGCTTTTGCTCACAGGTAAAAAAAAATGACGAGAGCACAAAGATCAGTTGATGGACTTAGCAAGGGTTAACGGGATCCCAATATGATGAGATTTAATTCAAAAAATGGATTTAAAACTGAAAAGACACCGATTGTCCTATAACCCAGGCCTTACCCGTTCACGCAATACTGTGCTACGTACTTGGTGTGGACGTAAAGGGAATCGACCTTTTTTGACCTTTACCGCCTTTCTCAGGCGGATCAGCCGCAGGGTCAGGCGTTCTGGTTTTATTCTTCCCTTGGCTCTTGCTCTTCGGATCCGGCTGTGAGAGCTGGCTGGCCTCGCTGGCATTAGAATTTGTCGAGACCTTCCTGCCCTCCTGACCTTCGACGCCCTTGCTCTTCTTACTAAGCTGCGAGAACTGGCTCGCATTAGACTCTGCCGAGACCTTCCGGTCGTCTTGACCTTCGACACCCTTGCTCTTCTTACTAAGCTGTGAGAACTGGCTGGCATTAGACTCTGCCGAGACCTTCCGGTCCTCTTGACCTTCGACGCCCTTGCTCTTCTTACTAAGCTGCGAGAACTGGCTGGCATTAGACTCTACCGAGACCTTCCGGTCATCTTGACCTTCGACGCCCTTGCTCTTCTTACTAAGCTGCGAGAACTGGCTGGCATTAGACTCTGTGAAGACCTTCCGGCCGTCTTGACCTTCGACGCCCTTGCCCTTCTTACCAGGCTGCGAGAACTGGCTGGCATTAGACTCTGTCAAGACTTTCCGGTCCTGTTGACCTTCGACGCCCTTGCTCTTCTTACTAAGCGGCGAGAACTGGCTGGCATTAGACTCTGTCGGGACCTTCCCGCCGGCTTGACCTTCGATCTCGCTCTGTTCCGGTCGTGTGGGGCAAGTACAGCTGGTAATGGCTGGACAGGGCACACAACAGGCGTCCTGATTCCCACTCCCATCTTTATTATTGTCGTTGGAGCCTTGGGGGGATCTTTTCCGGTCCGAACCACCAGGACCCCCACTACTACCATCTTGACCTTTGCCCCCTTTTTGAGTGTTGGGGGAGCGGGAGCTGGGACTGGGTGGAGGATCAAATCTACCGTCTTGGGGGTAGTTCCCGGCGGCCGCCACGTCCGGCCCTGCGTCACACCTTTCCCTAACCTCTGCTGGACACCGGCTAGCATGCTGAGCCCCTCTCGAGCTGCAGGCCTCCTGACCCGTAACATTGCGGTAGTTAGTCGGGGCAGGCGTGATGGGCCGCCCGTCGGAACCAAGGCTGCACCATTGGCCTCTTGTGAAGGGGATTCGGAGCTCGGTGTAACTCATCCTGCTGGGCCAATGATCACAAATAAATTTAGAAAGGGTCAAGGGTTAATATGGAATAGAAACAAGGAATTTTGAATGGTCAGGAGTCAATATGAAGTGAAAACAAGGAATTTTGAATTAATTCAATTCAGGGGAAATTCGAAAGGATTGGAAGTATGAATTAATTCGAATAGGTATTGTCACCATTGTTTACGTCACGGAAGGCATCTTCGTTGCTCAAGCTACGCCTAGGAACACATGGTGGTTCTGGTCATAAAAGGCACTTACAAAGGTGTAAAATTGCATGCTTGAACCTGAAGCATTACTTACTCTGACTTGAGCCGGAACCATATGTGATTATGAGGACAGGCTTCCCTCCTGAGACAATTATTGAACAGAGATTGATGCATCCTAATATATGTATTATTCGAACAATAGGCAACCACGAAACCACACACCGATTTAGAAAATATAACACTTGTCCCTGGCACATGGCACACAATACATTTTAGCATTATGGATCATGGATTATGACTACAGAAAATTAGACCGAGCCGGACATCGTAACAGCTTCATTCAAATGTTTAAATTCCGAATCCGGGTCAAAGTTCGGTCATGCATATTGAAACAAAAATTCAGCTGATATAAATACCCCCAACGTTCCTCAGTTCTAAATCAATTACATCCCAACATCACTCCCAGTTTTCGTCGCAACTGGAAAAATATAATATTTTCAAAAATGAAGTTCTACTTTGGGTTCGCTTTCCTGGTCACGCTCCTCCTGAGCACAGTACTGGCCACTCCTGTAAGTACATTTTGGATAAACGTCTTTGTACTCGATTTAGTATATACATTTTCATTCCCATTCATTCCTCTTTTATAATCACAATCCCCATTTGTCTAACAGGTTGAAAACCTGAATCAGGAAGGCCAGGCAGCCGAACCGTCTCCAAGATGTAAGATTCAATATTTTGCAATTGCAAGGAAAAACCTTCCTTATGAATTTATGAATCAAATCAAATACGTTCTTCTCAATATTTCAGACTTCTTCCCCTTCTTCGTCCGACTCCCGGGTATTGCAGTCCCGAAGCCACCAGCCCCACCAGCTGGGGGTCCACCACCGGCCCCACCAGCAGGGGGACCGCCACCAGCCCCACCAGCTGGGGGTCCGCCACCAGCCCCACCAGCAGGGGGTCCGCCACCGCCCCCACCAGGAGGCAAGTAAATCCACCTCAGCATAGCAGCAAGACTCGGAGCGTCCATTTTGAACTATTATCTAGTTTTCAGTGTAATATTTAGTAGTTGATATCATCTGATGAATTCAATAAATATCTTCACTGAAAAGAGTATTTAGTCGACACTTTAATCCTAGCAGTGTCTCTAATGAAAGTACACATGCATCTTTTTAAAGAGATCTGTATAACCTATTGACTACCGACACGCTAACCTTTTCCTAAACTACATTAATTATTCACAACAAAATTATACCAAACTTCACATGGCACATGACACCCGTAAAGCATTACGATTAGATTTCAAGGACAATCCTGCAGCTGAATAAACACTACGCTACTACATACTATATTGCTTTTGTCCGACAGCGGGGACTCAACAATGATTTTCCCCATTTCTAACTCGGATTTGAGTAAACCGCAAGCTTCCAGAGATTAACGCTGCACATGAGTCTTGGAATTGAACGTTTTTAACTTTGAAATAATGCATTATTGCCGAGAACAATGAAAGGCCACAGAGCGTGATGTAATACTTTCCACTCCCACCTGCTCAACGTGCCGAACAACACAATAGAACTCATGATTTGTGAAAAAAGGGACATGGAGAATCCATATAAATACGGCGCCCAGCGTTCAGTTACAGTATTCAATTCAGCATTAATTTTCCGTAAAAAAACATTAACCTAAAAATGAAGTTCTACTTCGGGCTCGCCTTTCTGCTAACGCTTCTTTTGAGCACGACGCTGGCTGTAAGTACTTTTCAATTCTGTTTCTTCTACATATATTGGTCCTACATTCCAAACTCTAAACCAATTTTCTATGAATATAGCTGGAGGATGTGAACGAAGAGTCTCTCGAAACACCCGTACCGTCTCCAAAATGTACGAATACTAACACTAACAGATGAGGACACTATTTTGACCATAGTGGTATCAAAACAGTTATTGAATAAAATATGCACCTTTTTTTATTTCAGACTTTTTCCCATTCTTCATCCGACTCCCGGGTATTGCAGTCCCGAAACCGGCTGCCCCCGGCCCAGTAGCTTCAACACCAGCAGGCTGAGCTAGTAAGCCTGAAAGTCTGAATCTCATCATACAGCTTATGGCTAGTTTAATGGTGTGATAAGGTCAATAAATTCATTTTTCGCAATTGCACATTAAACGTTCATCGATTTGTAAGTTTCGTTTTGCTAAAAGTATCTATACAATATTGAAAATGTCCCTCGCCGCCGTCGGTAATAGCTTAGGCTTCGATAATTGTACTTCGTAATTACGGTAGGAGCGGAAGCCGTTCCGGTTCTGCTTGTACTTCGTCTTCAACAATTTCATCTGTTAGATTGAACAAAGAAGTGCTTGAATTAGCAAGCATTTGTGAGCCGGACTCCTCGATTAATTTACGTCAACTTTCCTCAATACACATATATACATAGTTCTTGCACACGTCCCGTTGGAACTCTCTCAGTCTTCTCTCAGCTAAAATGCAGCAATTGGCCGTTCTTGAATGCATCAACTCAGCACGCTATTTAGTCAATGTTAAGTGTGATTTTTGCACTACTTTCGGGGACCCTACCTCGCCTGACACGGTACTAATAATGCAATGGTAGCCGCAGAGTAATACAAGGAGTGGACTGGACTGGACGAAAGCTATTGTACTAAATTATGGATCATGACTCCGATTCCAATTTTCAATATACTCAGCAATTGAGTAATAATGTAGAATCAGGAGACACGAAGGAAGCAAGAATCAATGGTTTGATCTTCTGGCTTTTGCAAAGTTTTACCATTTTAAAATTATTTAGTTCACAGTAGAGCCCATTTGATCCTATCCTTCGTCAGTCAGAGTCTCGGGACTCATTTTCGAGATTCAGTTGGTTAAGCCAACCGCAGATCTCTACAAACGTTCTAGACAGAATGAAGATGTCTTCATTCCGACTTGCCCGCACCAAAACAAATCCAATCGGAATTTCAATTGTGAGTCAGTTCTACACTGGGGAGTCAATAAGTTTGGACGCTTCAGGGTTCGAGCATTGCACCTTTCATTTGGTGGACGACAACTTCTTGTTCGGATCTAGTCACGCCAAGAAGGGTGATGCATTTGAACGACTTCTGACCTCCAGCCAAGGTGGACAGCTCTGGACAGTCACAAGGGTCTTGAAAAACCTGAGCGAACCTTTAGTACGGAATACGGATTACTACCAAGACCCTTGCTCTGTCAACATATTCGTTCAACTTGTACGCTGCAAGGACTATTAATCTCCTTTTACTATTGGGCACACCACGTATTTGGGTTGAGACTAATTGATCCCAAGAACATCCTTCTTTTGATTTTTGGAAACCAGCGAAATCCATCTTGCATTATGCCACATGAAATATGGCGGTTTTGCCGTCTTTTCACAGTTTTTTGTGTATTATTTTTTTGAGATTCTGATACGCTCCCAAACCCAGCGGAATTTAACTCGTATTCGTCAGACGAGTCGATAGACACCCCACATGACTTCTGTTAAAGCTTCAGCCGAAGCAGAAAAATGCCTGCTTCGGAGCAATTTCTTCATTTGCATTGAAATTGTGTAAGACTTCAAGTAACTGGAGCACAATTATTCTTGGATTTGAAGCATTATTGTCTAGTTGGCTCAAAAATGTGTGTGTCATGTATTTTTACGCATCCTCAACAGAATACAACGCTGGCTTAGAGACAACCTTTTATTTATATTAAGCAAAAAAATGTATTCCAATTTGATTGAATTCGACTTCACAAAATGACCAGTTGTATGCATGTTTAATTTCCCAAACAGAATGGAAAGCGTATATTTAATATTATCTTTTATAAACCAACAAATTATAATTTTGTAACACGTTTACGGTTACATACATACAGCGTTGCAAGAAATCCATATTGTTTAGCCAAACTTTCATATGCTGAGGTTCCGAGCAATAATAGGAAGCCGTACCAGGAAATTGGCTTGGCAACGGAGAGTTGGATCCCAAACAAAACAATCGGCGGGCTCAGCCTATGACTTTCTACAGGAGGGCCCCTAATCAATAGCCCCCAAAGTGTTGCCTAATGCCCTACACCGAGTACCCCCGTGTAACTTGCACTTGGAAGCATGTCAAAATTCTTCCGACCCGAACTACTACTTAAGCCGCCCGTGCCTTCCTGCCCCAAATTCTAGTTAGTGAAAAGAGCGACTGCCCGTGACCTCTGACCAAATGTGAATTTCCCCTATTACTAGCCTTATCCTGTAAGTGTTCAAATCTAATAAAGCCATAAGCATGGAGCGTCGTCGACATCCCAGTAACCGGGCCACCACGGATGCCGAGTCCGACCTGAGCCGTCAAGTGGATCGGCTCCAAAGGGACCTGGCCCGCCGTGATCGGGAGCTCGAGGACGAGCGGGCCGAGAGCGAACGGGGCCTCCAGCGGATAGCCAAGCTGGAGAAGGACCGGGTTGAGCTAAAGCGGGAGCTGGAGGACGTCCGGGATGAGGCCTCCGAGTATCAAAGGCTCCTCGAAGAGCTACAGACGCAGGTGGCGGACCAAGGGACCCAGCGCGGTACCAAGCGAAGGCCTGGGGACGGAGTCGGCGAAGAGGACAGGGAGGACCTGGAGGACCAGCTCCGGGACCTCCAGTACGAGCTCAATGACAAGAATAGGGAGATTGGGCAGCTCGTCGAAGATCTAGAGGTACACTTTACGGTAAAGGGAGTGGGGTTTTAATGGATTCGGATCGATATAACGTTTTTATCCCAATTTGTCGACTAAATCCCTCAAACCCCACAACAGCTGGTTGGGATTTCAATGAGCCAAAGTTGTGTCTATCACTTGACCTCTATTACACTGGGATCCCAATTAGTCCCACTAAAATCAGAATACCAATATATACCAATAAATCCCAAAAAATCAGAATCCCAATAAATCCCAATCCCAATGAATCCCACTTAATCCCAATAAATCCCACTAACTCGGAATCCCGATATATCCCGTTAAATCATAATTCCAATAAATCCCACTGAATCAGAATCCCAATATATCCCACTAAATCGGAATCGCAATAAATCCCATTAAATCAGAATCCCAATAAATCCCACTAAATCGGAATCGAAATAAATCCCATTAAATCAAAATCCCAATAAATCCCACTAAATCGCAATCCTATTAAATCCTACCAACAACTCTGCTCTAAAAGTTTTAAAAGTATTAATGGTCAAAAATAAACGTAATCGTACATACGGAAAATCCAAACTTTCTTTTTAACGCCAGTAATTGGAATAACAAATTTATAATATTAATAGCAAAGGTAAAATTTTAGCTCATAATTTTTTCGTATATGGTAAGCTATCGGCATTTACACTCTTTGATCTACGATTCATGTTTATTCCGTGCTTCAATGTAGAAACTTGAGGACGAGAAAGGCCTGCTGAAGGACAAGCTTTCTGACCTGAGCGAGACGCTTCAGGATGCCACGGCTCAGCTGGAGACCATGTCCCGTGACCGGTTTGAGCTCAAGTCCAAGCTTGAGAAGATGGACGAGAAGGTCAAGGGGCTTGAGGAAGAGAAGACGGTCCTACAGATTAAGGAACGGGAGCTCCTGGCCTTCAAGGAACGACATGACAAGTACCTGGAGAACCTCTGCAGTGCTGTCGACATTCGGGTGGACGTCTGGAAGGTGAGTCCTCTATAAGATGAGCTATATGGATTTGACTGTACATGAAAAATGCTAATGCTAACTGTATTTGCTCCGATTCCAGAAAATGATGTTCCAGAAGGACGAGGAGATTGATCGGCTCAATACCAAGATTGGGGCTCTCATGACCCAGATCCCGCCCCCACAGTTGGACACCGCCAAAACGAACATTCAGCAGCTGAAGCGGGTAAGGCAAAGGCTCTAACCCGTAAGGCTATATTTGCTATATACTGCTTTTCCTAATATTTTCCCGATCATAATGATTACATTAGTGCTGCCCACAAAATTTGACGCAATCATTTGCTTGGTTTACAACTAGATATTATTTTACACTAATGTACGTATTTTTTGGAATGAATTAAAGACAAAACTATTGAATTAGAACCCTTGTCTTCTAGAAACTGCTAGACCGAGAAGAGCAGCTGAGCCTCCTCACAGACAAGCTCTACCAGGCCACCGAGGAGCTGAACAGAAACAGCAAGGCCGTCGAGAGCCTCCAGTCCCGGCTCCAACGAACGGAAAACACTGAAGAGACCGAGCGCCTCCTCCACTCCTTCGAGAAGAAGGTCCGAAAGCGTGACCTCCAGCTTGAGAAGCTGGGCGAGACCTTGCGAGCCACCGAGCACGAGGCGGAAGAGAAGTCCCGGGAAATCGTAGAGCTCCTCTCCCGCCTCCACCTCTACGAGGTCGGCGAGTATGGGCTCCCAGAAGCAGTGGCCGAGATCAAGGACCTCAAGCACCAGGTCCGGGTCCGGAACAATCAGGTCGAGTCCGTGACCCAGGAAATCAATCGGGTCTCCCTGGACCTGGCCGAGGTCATTGAGGAGAACGAGATGCTGAGGGGCCAGGCGGGCCTGAGCTACCAGGAGGACTTGGCCAAGGAGCGGAAGACCTTTGTGAAGAACAAGCGGAACGAGATTGAGGCCCTGAGGACCAGGGTTGACCTCTTGGGGAATGAGATTGTTCAGCTCAAGTCAAAGAACTACGGGCTGAGGAAGCAGGTATTGGCGGCACAAGGAGGACACGGCCAGCAACCGCTCACTCCGCCCCCTCATCATCATCAACATCAACAGAGGCCGGAGCACCGGGACCGCGACCCTGGGCTCAATACGTCTGAAGAATGGAGGGGGAAGTATGAGATCATTCTGGATGAGAACACAGAGCTGCGGAAAGGATTCCAAGAGATCCTGGAATCAATGCACAGGCTCAGTGGTAAGCGTTTCATAGCTATTTGGATAGGGAGATTATTTTCAAAACTGGTAAAGTGTCTGGATTCACGATTCAATGTTTTTTCACTAATAAGCCGTTCAGCGTATAAATTGGATAGATACTGAGTGGACAGTATGGGAATTGTAATTTTAAAAGATGTGAGAAAGTCTTGGACTAATCCCAAACTGACCAGTCAGTGTCAGTATGCATCCTGTCCAATTTCTCAAGCAATCTTCAACATTTATATTGTAGAGGAGGGTACTTCCAACGTAATGATTGAATCCCCGATCCTGGAAAATCTACTCCGGGAAATGTCGGCCCGTGGGCTTATCAACTATCCATACGCAATTTCCAGCTTCCATCTCAAAGTATGCAATTTGGAGGGGAAGAACTCCCAGCTTCGGGAGGAGCTTCATCGGATTCGGTATGCAGGGCCCAAATTGACTTTTCAGATATACAAAGGCTCGGTTGAGTTCTAACGTTCGAATTACATGCTGCCCACTTGCAGGCAAGAAGAGAAGCTTCTGCGATCGGAGCTGATTGAAGCCAAGGCCCAGGCCCAGTTCCTCGAGGAACGCCTCAGGTCCATGTCTATAGCAACTTCAACGGCTCCGCGATCCCCGAGGTCGAAGTCCCTCGAGCGTTCTCCCCGGAAGGTTGATTTTGCCGAGCCTCCAGCTCCGGAGCCAGCGGAGCAGCTGGCGGCCGCTTCGACGCTTCCCCAGCGCCACGGCCTGATCCTTGAGGAGCTCAAGCAGGAGGTCGACCAGCTCCGGGACGAGAACAACAATCTGAAGTCTGGGCAGAATCAGGAGCGGGCGGCCCTGGAGGCCCGCCTCCGGCTCCTCGTCGACAAGGGCAACGCCCTCTTCTCCGAAAACCTGGGAGACAGTGACAAAGTGAGCCGGAAGTTCAGCTACCTCAAGGCCCTTCGTGACACGCAGGCGGCGGAAGTGGAGTCTCTCCATCGGAGGGTGGCTGAGGTCGAGAACCAAGGTAGCAGGTCTTAACCAATCAGAATGCATTGCTGGTTTTCAATGGGATCCCCTTTGATTGGAGTTATGTGAGGTGGAATAAATAACTTTCAAAAATGCAGGCGGAATTAACTTAAATAAAATCCAACCCGCTATAATGTGATTTAATCCTTTTAAAGCCCATTCAACCTCATTAAAACTCAACCCCGTTAGATCCCGTTAATTAACACTAAACCCAATTAAATTCCATTCAATCTAAATCCCATTATATGCCATTTAAATACAATTTCATTAAATAAAAATCCCATTAAACTCCATTAAATCAAAATCCCACTACGTCGAACTGAATCCCATTACACTGTGATGGGATTTACGTCGCGATGTGGGATTTATGTACTAACAACTCTGGAATCAGTTAAAACCGATTATAGACCAAAGCACTACATAATGACCTTTATTGACCACAAGGCCTGAGTCGGATCGCTGGCCTGGAACGATTCAAGGCAAAGGCCCTTGTCCAGATCACGACCTTCCTCCACCTCCTCGAGTCCTCGGTCCCCCTTGCCCTCTTTACGTCGGCCAAGAAGGAGGTCCTAGACCTGGGAGCCAAATGTCAGACCCTCCGCCACGCCTCTGACAAAATGTCAGTCCAGCTTCTGCGGAAAGGGAAGGAGGAACTGGACTTTGTGGAACTCAAGGACCTCAATGGGCGGCTACAGCTGGAGCTTACAAAGCTCCGCCCGCAGAGTTCCTACTCCCTCGACACGGGCTCCTCGGTCTCGGTCAACCTGCAGGAGGATAATCAGGAGCTGTTGGCCAAGCTGATTCGGCTCAGCGAGCTCATGAAGGCGAGTGAGGAGGAAGTCCGGAGCCTCAAGAGTTCTAAAGCAGAACTAGAGAGTCGGGTGGATGAGCTGAGCCAGGCCATGTCAGGGCAAGAGCGGAGTGTGAAGGAGGTCAAACTGGCCCTGGCCGAGGCCGTGCCACGGGACGAGTACGACCGGCTCAAGGAACGTCTGATAGAGGCCGAGGAGGCTCAGGTCTTTGTCCAAGACGAGATACTGAAGTGGAAGGAAATGGCGGACTTGTCCCAGAACCAAATCAATGCGCTTCAGAACATGAAGCATTTTGAGCGGATGGAGCTCGAGTCCCTCGTGAGCCAGGTCTGTGACTTGCAGGCCGGGGATGTGAGCAAAGGAGAGATGGCGCGGGTCAAGCAGGAGCTCGTTGCAACGGAGAAGGAGAAACATTTGGCCCTTCAACAGGTTCGTCCATGTGCATGGTCTGAAAGCTCTTTTCGCTGCTTCAACTTCACTTTCCTTGGATTTCAGGTCCAGAAAATGGGAACACGGCTGGCCCACGTGGAAGCCGCTCAACTCCAGCAGGACAAGGTCTATTTGGATAGGGAAATGGGCCTCATTGCAATGCACTCCCAAGTGATTAGTCGGTACAGGAGCCTGTTTTCGGCCCTCCATGACCTCTCGGCGAGCCCGGGCGGGCGGGTATCACCGTCCTCAAAGGACGTCTCCGAGGCCTGGAACCTATTCAAGAGCTGCAAGGAGCGGGCAGAACGCTTAGAACGGGAATTGGATGCGGAGCGAGGGCGGGTGGAAGAGTACAGAGAGAAGGCGCTGTCGCTAGAGGAAATGCTCACGGCGCTTCGGGAAGGGCGTGAGACCCAGCTCAGTTTCGAATATGCACAGAGAGCTCAGGACTCCAGGGTTGAGGTAAGAAAATGCTCATGGCAGTCCTAAGGCAGCAAGGCAAGCATTTAAAGGAAAAGCTTAAACGTAAATCTGTAGATAAATGGCATGAAAGCAGAATTTAAAAAGAGAGGCAAGGTGTACGACATGAAAGGAATCATGCCCATACCATAATCTTCATTCTCAACGATTTCGCCTATTTTCAGGTCTCACGCTGGAAGCGTCGTGCAGAGCAGTGTGAGCGAGAGATTTCGGCTCTCCAGGAGCATTTACACCGGGCCGAGACCTATGCCTCTGAACTGGAAGAGGACCGGATCCGGCTGGAGCACTCCATGGAGCTCAAGGAGTCCCTCGTGACCAACTTCATGAGTTCCGGGAAGGTGCCGGTCCACAAAACCGTGTCAACAACTGCTCTCCCGCCGGTTGGTGCCGAGACCGCCGACAGGGCCTCCCAGACTGAGGACAGTCTTCTTGAAGCCCCCACGGACCGCCTGGCCGAGAACTGTGCCGAGCTCCTGCGGGACGTGACTGAGCTCAAGACCAAGATCCTGGAGCTCGAGGCTCTGCTCAAAGCCAAGGACCAAGTGATCAATAACTTCCGGGTCCTCACCGTTGAGTCTCGGCCTGGAAGTGCCAGGGATGGGCGGAGTGAGGCCATGAGCTACGAGCTCCAGGAATCTCTCCAGGTTGCAAGGGAGACGATGGCGAGCCTCAATGAGCGACTCAAGGCCAAGGATGAGGCTCTGAATCAGTACAAGAGGCTCCTGGCGGACGTGAGGGCGGAAATGAGCAGTGGGACGGAAAGGCATGTCCAGGAAATGAAGGCTCTCCAGTTGACCATTTATCAGCAGCAGCAGTCGTTTACACGGTAAGGTTCCAATTCATTGTCGAAACATTAACACTGCTAACCTGGTTCTGACCCTAGAATGAAATCAACGCTGAGCCACCCCGTCAAAGACAATTCAAGCATTGACGGGACCATAAAAGACCAGCTGACCCGGATCAATGAGCTGGAGGACGAACTGTCAGAGCTCCAACATACTCTGGGCAACGTGGCAAGTCAGCTGACCTCTGCCCGGAGTGAGGCCCACCGATGGAGATCAACTGCGGACGGGCGGCTCAAGGAGCTGGATGCCCTTCATGACCAGTAAGTTCTGAAAACCGTCATTGTTAGTGAGTCCCATTACACTTTTTAATATCCATTAGGCTCCACAACTCAGAGACACTTGAGGAGCTAAATACTCTCCGACAGAAAGTCCGTAACCAACAGGACAAAATATCCGAGCTCCATGCGAAGTCCTTGGACGTTGCGACGGCGGCCGGGGCTCCAGCCGACACTAATCCCGTCACCGTCCTAATGCACCTACTTGAGGAGAAGGATAAGCAGCTGGAAGCCTATGCCAAGGCAGCAATTACTAACCAGGTGGCTGCCTTTACGTCATTCGCTTCTGCAGCACAATTAGTAACGTGCAACGTCAATTTCCTTTCCTAGAGTTCCCATAAACTAAATGAGCGGGTCCAGATGGAAGAGCGGATCCAGGTCAGGGAAAAGGAAATTGAGGGGCTGAGGTCAACAAATAAGGAGCTCCAGAGTAAGGTAGGCGGCAGGAAATAGGAATGCCAGTGTCAATGTGTTTAAAGCTTAGGCCTAAATTCTTCCAATTCCCGCTGTACAGCTGTCCTCTCTCCAAGTGAAAGTGAGTAAGATTAATGCTACGAACCAGAAGTCCGGGATTTCGGCGGAAATGGAGGAGCTCCGAACACGGTTCAGGATAGCTGAGGAGCAGAAGAATCTGCTACAGCTGAAGCTTGACGAATTTGAGATTCGGGTCCAGGCTGAGGACGAGAAGAAGCGGAAAGTAAGTCAGCACTAAAGTATCAATATAACTAAACTTTAAACAGTTAACTTAGCCATGTACACCAAACCCTGACTTTGAGGAATATTTAAACGATCACCAATTAATTCGAAACCTCTCACCAATTAGAACAGATTTCTTCATCAAGATTTTGAAATACTTCACATAAGACAATTTCCCTTAATTATTGTAAAATAAATAATCTTTCGCTCATAATAAGTTTCAAATGATTTTATGAGTACTTTGCTCTAATTGGAGAGAGATTTCGAATTAATTGGTGATTGTTTAAATGGCAGCCGTTTGATTTGTTGTCAGTTGATCGGCTACAGTTATAATTTCCTTTCGATTTTTCATGTACAGACCGTGGACGGCTACGCGAGATGGGAAGAGGGTAAGAAATGGAAGAAAACCGTTGAGAAGCTGGAGTCCAAGATTAAGGAGCTCGAGGAGGAGGCTGCCAAAGGGAATAAAACAGTGGAAAGTCTCCGGATGATCATCTCTCGGTTGGAGCGGGACAAGCTCCTCCTCGAGTCCCGCCTCAAAGGGCCTAAGGGCTCCAAGTCCAAAGAGACTGCTCCCGACGGCGGGTCCTCGTCCCTCGCTGAGACAGAGACCATTGTCCGACTCAAGGTCCAAATAGCTGACCTCAATGAGCTCGTGGAGCGGACAGAGTTTGAGGGGCGGGAGGAGGTGGAGCGGCTCAAGATGGAGACCCGGATCCTCAAGGATCGGATCGTGGCTCAGGAGCGCCAGCTCACGGCCTACCAAGTGGCCGGGAAAGGGGACCCAAAAATGGTTCAGGAAATAGAGAAAATGGCTGCCAGTGAGGACGTGGCTCAGAAACAAATCATGACGCTTGAGGAGGAGAACCTACATTTGAAACTCCAGATAGAGCAGCTTCGACTTGACACGCCGAGGTTGAGGGACCGGGTACAGCATTTGCAAAAGTAAGCTCACAGATTCCAGTGTCACTGTCCCGCGCTTCAATTGGTTCGGATATTTTCAGATTAGTTGAAGTCCTCAAGTCCGAGAAGCCGGAAGGGAAGGCAATGTCGGCCTCTGCAACCCGATCTTCCAGCCAGAGGTCCCTGAGCGAACTGGAAAGGACCATTTCGGCCCTTAAGTCCGTCATAGAAAAGCTTCAAAGTGAGAACAAGCGGCTCAAGAAGCCGACAGCTCCTGGATACCCAACCAAACCGTCAACTAGCACAGAGAAGCTAAAGGTATGACCATAGTTGTTGAAGGTCAATCAATTGGTCAATGGTAAAAAAATTGTGCTCAAATCAGAAGAAGTCAGATGGAATGGTATTTCCTAGGCTACGCTGGAAAGCCTTATGGATGAGAAGAAGGCCCTCCTGGACCAGGTCCATCATTTGGAACGAGAGAGGTCAAAGTTCAGCAAGCTCTACACTGAGGCCAACTCGAGGCTAGCGGGCTGCCAGGCTCAGCTCTCGGAGGCCGAGCAGAGGACGAAGAGTGCTGAAATGAGGCTGAAAACATTTCTCGGTAAGCACATAAGCCTGAACAGCGCTGTATTTCCGGTCTATTCCAATGTGCTATGATTACATGACCCTGTATGGAATTTTAGATAAAGACTCAGAGCCTACTCAATTAGACAGTAGAGAGAGGGCCGAAGCCAATGCACTCGTTGTCCAGCAGCTCAAGACGCTGAGGGAGGAGCTGGAGCGGAAGGACAGGCTCCTGAATGAGGCCAAAGTGGCACTCCAAGAGGCGGCCGCCGATAAGAAAATAACGTCAAAGAAATAGAAAGTCATGTGTTCGCCATTTGTGATTCATGTGTCGTAACACTATTGTGTGTCTGTGTGACCTCTTTCTACTTTTATATCTGTAATCTGTATCTGTAACGAAAATAAAATACTTCCCTGTGTTTGGAGCAAAGTGAAAAAAAAGGGTGACACAGCGTGCGAGAGATTTAGAAATAGATTTATTTTGACACTGTACATAGTCTTGTATGACTATCAATCGGAGTCCGCACAAATGCGGACTCGAAGCCTCTATATATTTATTACCGATTAGGTAGGCACAGCTCATAACATGGTGTTAACCCACAATCAAACGTATCAGTTATCCGTCACCTGACTTAAACATACAAAACGCCCATTCGAAAGTTACAGAATAAGAAAACCTGGCCAAAATAGTCCAACTAGTCATACTTGTCCTCCGCATCCTCATCCTCCCCCTCAACATCCTCCCGATCCAGGGACTCTTCCTCAAGGGCCTTCTCAAAGGCCTTGTCCCGCTTCCGCTTCGTGTCCTCCCATTCCACAATGAAGAAGGTCCAGGAGCCCAGGATGCAGAAGAGCTGGAGGATGGCCAGCTGGACGGCCAGTGAGATGGCAGAGGAGTAGAAGAATGAGGCGGCGGCCGCGGCCGACTGTGTGAACTTGAAGAGGGCAAAGGCCGGGGCGGACTCGTCCGGAAATAGGCCTCCAAGAATGGAGTAGAGTTGAGTATTAAAACATGAGTCTCCGAACCCTGGAAAAATTTGATTTGACAAGTCCTTAAATAATGGTACAGATACGTACAGCTTTACGTGGCATTTACCTAGCAGGAATGCGCAGAGCATGGCAATCCAAGCCGAAGGAGGGGATATATAAGCCACGGCGCTCGTGGGTCCAAATGGGGAACCGTTCGGCAGATTCAAGTAGATCAAGTAAAATGACGTCGTGTGGCAGAGGAAGCCAAGGAGAATGATTGGGTCTCGACCTGCAATTTACAGACCCGATACACGATTACAGGTTTAGTGTACAACATTCAGACATTTACATTCAGACATATAAGTGAAAACGGTGCCCAACAAACTCGTGCGTAGGTTCTACACAACTTAGAACGGAAAAGTTTATTTTTCAAATGATTTTATGGTACTGAATTTATAAGTATCGAAATGGTTGCCACCTAATATAAATTACGTAGACTGCAACTATTGCTGCAACTGACATTTGTATATTACGAATTATGCATGCTTACCATTTTTGACTGTTCTCGCTCCCAAGAGCCCAAAGATGGCCCCGCCCATGACCTCTCCTGCCCCTACTAGGATCCCGCAGAGTCCGACTAGTCGCTTGGCCTCTGGCCCCAGTCCCGACGTGAACCCTACGGCCGAGGAATAGACGCCTGAAAAGAAGGACAGCTCAATCCCCGTGTAGAGGAACGTGAGGGAGAGGAGGATCATTTCTCTCCGCATGAAGAGCTTCACTGACTTTCGAAAGGCTGACATTGCACTGCTCCCCTCCGGATCAGGTTGGATCTCCTCAATGCTCAGGAGGTCAACTTGGAGCCTGCGGATTGACGTTGTCATAAGTGGGCTGTCAATTATACAGTAACTTCGACAGCTTACTCTGGCTTTCTAAGAAAGAAGAGGCATATAACGCCAAGGCTCGCCACGGTAGTAAGTACTGAAAATACAAGGGTCCTCGTCTCGGGATCAATGTCCTGCTTCCCCTCAAACTGCCAGAAGACAAAGGAGTTGCCCAGAAACATGCTGAAACAGATTATGATTAATTACAGTTCAAAGTCAACGGCTATAGATGTATTACGGCAAGTTACCTGCACTGTAAAATTGCCCAGAAGACGCCCGAGTTCCGGCTCATGGTCTCGGAGCTGGAGGAGAGGGTCAAGTAGTTTCCCTGAGCCGTCCAAATCAGGGCCGCTCCGAATCCAAGGATCCCAGACATCGAGTACAGCAGCCAAGTTTTGGGATAGAGGAAGCTAAGGATGAAAAGCGTGTAGAGGCCAGCGCCCACGATCATAGTGGACTTGGCCTTCCAGACGGCCACAATGGAGGGGGCAAGCCAGTTTGAGACTGCAAAGACGGCATAAATGATGGCAAGGGACGTGTAGCCGTTCCCAGTGAAGCTCGGATCGTGTTTAGATATCGAGTCCAAAACGGTTTGCTGCAGGTAAAATGTAAAAATTGGCAAGGTTAAACATCACCTATATTGATTTCGGAAAGTTCATACTCCGAACTCACCTCGATGTTACCCATTGTCTGGAAGGCAGTGAAGACGAGCATGAAGGAGAAAGACAGGATAAGGACATTCTGGAACTGACGATCCCCGGGACACCGACAACATAACAAGCTGTGACGGCGCGGCATTCTGTGTCCTAGCTTGTAATGCTGCTGAAGGGGCAGTGGTGGGTACTTCTACTACTACTTAGGATTTACCAGGAGGAGCAGATCACTTCATAGGTCATAGACCCTTCCCACCAATTTGACTGCACTATGTAGTTGGTGAATGTTGTAGGTGTAGTACAAAATTATCAACGAAAGCCTTGGTATTAAATATTTACATTAGGCTTGCTACCTTACCTGCCTTACTATAAATTTGCACGAATAAATATATTGGATAATTCTAATCATACGTTTGCTCGTGGTATCAAATAGCAAAAACAAATAAGCTCATGTTTATTGTTTACTAACACATGAGAGGCCCAGCCTATAGGGCATATGACAGCTTCTTACTGCCCATTGACATAATATTCGAACTATAGAACACAATACACCATTTTAGTATTTTTAATTCCAAATTCCAAATATCTTCCTAATTTGAATGAAAAATGAGACACAAGCACGAACATTACAGTTGCTTACAGCTCAACCGCCTCACTAGCACACTAAATAAATACATACGTAGTAGGTATAGGTTCTACATAATACGCCTTAATTTAAATGGACTTGCTATACTCTATGCAGTGTAACCCTGCAAGGATTACTGTATACTGAATACTTAACCGAGCGTTGAGCTTATAGGCTACAGGTAAGGCAGCTGGAAACTACAATAGATAACTTTAATGGGCTATCCATGTGGTAGGCAGGGCAGTAGAAGGCAATACGTAATAGGACAAACTACAAAGATGAAATGAGATGTCTAGTAGTTGGTTCGCGTTCAGCACTTTTAATTTAGGCACGGTAGTAGTGAGTGGTGATTTTCCCTCTCGTTCTCCTATATACTACCACTACTTATCTCTATCGCAAACAATATAGCTATAGCTATGCATACTATAGGCAATAGGAAAGAAATTCAACTCACGGAGTGATAACCCAAGACTCTACCGCGCCACAAGGACAAGAGATACCGAGATTGAGATTGAGCAAATACAGAACTAAGCAAATGCTGAATCCAAGGATCACACTGACGCTGCGCTGTCGAATAATCGCTTCCCGTAATCCCGTTAATGGATGAGAATAGCTATTGTTCCTTCTCTATCTTGAGTGAGCAAACAATAATGCTTATCTAATAAGGTAAAGGGAACACAGACCCTTACGACACGACATACACTTTATACAACACCAAAACTATATTTAAACTTATCCAGCAGCAGCAGCAAAAGCTCCAGGAACCTACTCCAGAAACCAAAAAGTCCATAACCTCTTATCTTATCAGGGGATTAAAAACCCGTTGTAACAGGCCCGGCTGAGAGCAAAGAAGTGAGCGGGCAACGCACAGCG
>JAQFZY010000069.1:0-60218 GCA_034696285.1 Hypogastrura burkilli | reverse complement strand
TTCGACATTCAAGCGATTCGACATTCAAACTTTTCGACATTCAAACGATTCGACATTCAAAACTTTCGACGTAGTGATTTCGACGAAGTGACAGTTCGACATTTGGGAGTTCGACATAATGAAGGCGTACCCGACAAATTTTGAGTAAAGGCCTCTTCCTCTGACTGACTCCTGACTGTCAGCATAGTAGTAGGGTAAGGTATTAGTATTAATGTATCTTGAGCTTGAGACTGCGGATGTCTGTTTCACTCTCTGATCGTGATCACCCTCCTTCCTAAATTGAATCCTCATTCCAAGGGGAAATTAGAGCAGAGCCAACCGGAGGAATTTGTCACCAACTAAAAGAACAAGCCTCACTGTCCTGCTCTTTACGCACCTAATCAACTGTAGTCTATGAAAAAATAAGGAAAGCGAGTCTAATTAGACCCTTTATCCCAACTTCCTAACGTCACTTCTAACTTCCATCCAACATTAGTTGGATGAAACATCTCGACACTTAAGATACTTAATATTCCTACAATGGAGTAATCACTGCTCACGTAAAAATGTGAAATTCTGGGTGACACGTTAAGACGGATGCATTTCGACATATTTAAGGCACTATTATATTACGCCTCTAAATCCTCCTGACAAACTTTCCATATAGGCGCATAATTTCCTCAAATTATGCTACATTGTGGCAATATCCGCCCGAATATAATATTACAGTTACAGACAGTGCAGTGGTACTTGCTATTTAGATGAAAGGAAAAGTTTAGCTAGTACCTACTGACTTAATTTACCCTGCTGAAGAGGACTACAATTGTTCCTTGGTCGGTATCAAACTAAGGTAATAGAAAACTGAGTTGGGCATAAATGGGGAACAAAAATAATGCTACTCACGAGAGTGAGCATTATATTATTTAGCCAGAAGTTAGTAAATTTCTAGGGACTATAACAATGTATTTTATCCAAGCCCGAAACTATTTTTGGACGTCCAAGTTTAGGATTAGGCAGAGTGCTCCGCAGAACGTCAGACCGAAAGTTAGGCCTTTCCGAGTCAGCCAAGTGAGAAAAATTGTAATATGTCAAGCCGAAGACTTAAGAGCCCCTTTTGTGCTGGGACGTGTCTTTATCAAATTCAATTTGCTGTAGCATTTTAGATTAGGATATATCCTTTTGTTAGGCGGGGAAGAATGGTTTGGCGCAGGTTTAGGCTCAATAGAAAATCAACCATTTAAAGCCCCAGCACTTTAACCCATTCTTCTATAAAAGGAGGAAAGAAAGCCCCATTATTTGTGCCTTCCTTAATATATAGGTAGTACTGTATATACTCTATGTATATGTATGTATATTCTATTCTGTGTATTATAACCAGGATTAATGAGTAGGAAACCTCATGGAATTATTAAATTGTAATTGTAAGTGTTGGGAATGGGCATGGAGGGCCTAGAATTGGAGGTAGAGAAATACAGAAATATGATCCTGACTCTGAATTAGCCCTAGCAATTACCAATTGTCTTTGGGTCCTGTCCTCGTCGGAGACAACCATTCAGATCTCAATTAGTTCTAGTTATAATAAGAAACAGGAATCACGACAGAGAACCACATTATAGGCTCAGGAGGGGACCTTAGCACCATTTCCCTACTATATGAATATGAATAGGACTCCCCTAATAAATACAGGTAGGCTTCTTATACTATTTTGTGGGGATCATGGATATGGTTTAGGTTGGATTTGGTCATTTGCCACAATCTGATTAGATCAAAGGGGGTTCCACAACGTCAGAGCCCCGTCCCGCTAGCCTCTTGTTCTTTTGCAGAAAGTAATAGAAGAGAACCGCAGGAGCATGACGCCCAGGTTGCATAAGAGAGGATAATGAAACTGAAATGGACTGATGCCACTTTTGTACTACTACTGTGCTATGCAGAAGACCCTCATGTCTAGTACAGTATACAGGATAACCTTCACTTTTCCCAACTTAATGCAAAATGCAAAAATACCATAATTCACAGTCCAACTCCTGCACACATCATGCCCTCAGTCAACTCAACCATTAGCCTAATAGAAAGACGCAGACACCTCCACGGTAAGTAATTATTCAGCATTGTACCAAAATAATAATGGGCTTGGGACGGATTTATGTAACTTGAATAATCCGAGAGCCGCCACAAAAACGGACGCCTCAGCTCTTCAATATTTAGATCATACACGTACGCAGAGGCATAGGCATAAGCCATAACAAAAGTGAAGAGGCATCAGAATCGAATCCCCGGTCACTCTGTAATGCAAAAGTAACATTTTGGCAGCTCAATTAAGTAATTGGATGTTCTGGAACTATTAATGAGTATTTGCATTTCTACTCCTTCGTATTTACTAAGTTAAGTCATAGCCTCTCCAGCAATATCTAGGAGATTGTAAATATTGGCGGATTTAATATACTAGCACCTTACACATACAATATGTATATTACACACGCCACGTAGTGTTAGTTCGGCTACTTTAATTTTCAGCAGCTGCTGAATTAATTGGAAACTGGGAGTGTACAATTCAAGGGTTTCTTCTACATGAAACAGTATTTAAGTCTTTATGAATAATTCAATCCAGAATATGTGTTCGTACTACTGTAATATCTACGAAGTAAATAGTTTAAATACCGTTTAAACTTAAAATATGAAATATATTTCATGACAGCAATTATGTACTAAATAAGTAAATAGGGACATCATCCCTGGCGTAATGAAGTCTGTATTAGGTTTTTTTTTTTTTACATTTTATACGTCTGGAGTAGTAGGTACTCACAATTCTGAATTTGATTTTGAAACCCTGCTCTACTCAGGTATTTTTCTAAAAGCTCTACCATACGTAACTACGGAATTCAGGCCATAAAACATTTTCGAATTTGAGTGAGATCCACTCAAATGTTAAGTGATTAGCTAATAAAAAATATGTAAATAGGTTGAGCCGGCATGTGCTTACTACAGAGGAATATGGAACAGTAGTGAACCTACAAATTGGTAGATACGTATAGGTAGGTACATAACATGGCTTCCCTCGTGAGCATAAAATGATGCATACAATCCATTAACATTATTAACACTACTTCGAGCGTCGGAGCTGGAAGTATTACATTCTGTATAAACACTGCCATAAGACCTCCTGCATAAGTTTCGGAAGGAGACATGAACTATTCCCAAGTTTCCTATTGATATCCTCCTCCTCGTCCATTAATGCCAGAGCCCTGGAACTAAATTCCCTTCCATCACACGAACTATGTAGTCCTTACTCGTATAAAACTAGACTTTTTTATGAGAACCATAGTGCCCCTATGAAGGAAGAATCCCAGAAATAAAACATGCTCCAGCAGTCCCAAATGTATTAGCTAGCACCATCCAACCACACCCGGATGTGTGGAATGGAAATGGAAACAAGGAGCGGTCTTTGTTTCCTATTCTGGATTCCCAAACAGGATTTATTTACCTAGACTACGTACTTCCTCCTATTTCGCTTTCTGTACCATTAAATACGGCAATTGGACATGTCCGCATGGTCCCCCTGAGATCCCACTCAACAACTAGGAAAGATCTGAGACGGAAAGCATGACTCGGGAAATTCTGAAATTCATTAACCAAAATTCAACAAGGTGGACAAATGAAATGTTAACATCCGAAAATGTGGTTGGGAAATGTCAAAATCCGATGTGGAATGTGGAAAAATAAAATGCTAGTATTCGAAAATGTGGAAGAACTAAGCGTCTAAATCCTAAAATGTGGAAAAGTGAAAGTTAAAAATGTCAAAAACATTGAGTTTCAAATTTCACTCCAGTTTTAACATTTTCCGATGTTTGTTGTTCCGATGTCCGAGGGTATGTAACGGTAAAGCTAACTATTACCTACGTAAGTTAAGCTCGGTTAGTCTTTTTACAGCTGGAACAAATCGTTGAAAGACAAACGATTTACGAAGAGACTCAATGAAGACTTGAGCTTGAGCTCTGGGACTGTTTTTTGTACTCAAATACTTATTGCGCTACCCCGAAATTCGTATACTACTGTAGTGTGGACTGCTGAAATGGATCCTCCTCCTCATAAATCAAAAGCCTGACCCCTGACCAAATGCCAAAAAGGCTTAGATAACTACGTGCGTGCGCTCTTAGAAAAAAGTGACTAGTGATAGTGACTAATCAGGATTAATGGGACCCGGAAAAACACGTCAAGTCAAACCGGGTCAACTGGTCAGGCCCCGCGTTCGGATGATTTTGTATGGAAAAAGCAGTAGGTAAATAAAGCTCACAGACATTAGTTGAGTAGGACAAGACAAAATACTCTGTTACAGGAAAATGAATCAAATCACATGCTGGATTTAGGTTAGGAGTTATCACGGTGTTAGTACAATTACTAACAGGACCTACGTTAGTACTGATTAACAGACAAAAACAGACAAGAGACTACAAGTTGACTACGAGAGGTACTGATGATGAGGCAACTGAAGAGCAAGGTATTCACGCATTAGTTTCACAGCAACGAGTCAAACGGAATTGAACCCGCTCGTTGAAGCTTTAGCTCTTTTAGGTTTAGGCAAGCTTGAGGGAAGTCCCATTGCTTTCACAGTAGCCTCATCACCCAGGAATAGGAAATATTAAAAAATTACCCTTAGAGGCAGCTTGTTCAAGCTCAGTATCATCAAATTCCAGATTGGGCTCATAGTCGTGGAAATCTGAGAGACTAGGATAGGGATCCTCATTGTCCCCGTAGACAGAAGCTGCTGTTCCATTAAAAACAAAATAGATCCTCCGTACGAATTCACAACATTTAAGATAAATCACAATGTTACATTCTTTGGTTGACCTTCGAACATGACAACGTGAGAAGATGTAAGACCGTAACGTGCACGAGTTTTATTTACTGTACAATACAAGGATCTGTGGCTACTATAGACGGACCACAGGCCACAGGTCCTCCCCAAAACAAAACAAAACAAACCCCATAATACGAATTTACAATTTACGAATTCGACAAGCAATAAAATCCCACTACGTAAGTCCCAGTCACTCTCCCAACCCAACTACAAAGATTTCAAGGAAGGCAGAAACGGTAAGCTTGAGAGATTCCTCTTGAAAAGTGAAAGGTGAGTATTAGTTAATTTCCGGCTGGCGTGTGCGGTCTGCGGAATGGAAGGTCAAAGCAAAAGTATTTACTAATACGACCTGTGGTGTGGTGCCTTGTGGAATGCTACCAATACTTAACCCTGAGAAGAAAGTGATAATAAATGGTAGACATAAAATCCAAAACTACGAGACCTGTAACCTTTACACTGCTCACTAACAACAACAACCTACTATTCTACAGGAGTCTTTTAGTGTTCGTTTTATGATGGACAAAACAAACTAGATAATGCTATATACACCTGTGAAGGAAAAATCAAAGTGAAAAGTTGGAAACAATTATTAGCACGGACTCTGTGTACTCCTCCAGTCCAAACAGTTAGATAGTAAGGGAAGAAAGCGTGTCTCCTTTACCATTGTTGCATCCCATGGGGGCTCCAACGTAAAATTTTGCCGGGGAGCCGGTCACAGGGCTAAAGGAATGTTTCCTTGAGTCACCCGAAGCCGTGTGAATACTCGTCTCCATTTCCAAGACAATCAAACCTGAAATTAAAAATGATCAAATATTAGTAACAAAATAATTTTATAGAAAGCCCGCCATCATTAGGATTTTAGTACAGCTAATCCATCATCCTAATTTCGAGCTAGATTAGACCTACTGTCTCATAGCTCATAGCGTCATAGCATACAATTATAACTCGTAACTCGTGGATATCAATTACATAGTAGGCGTATTAATCAAGTAAATGGATTCAGTAGCCAGCACAGGACTCAGGTTGTGGTAGATAGCACACTCACTCCCTGTAGATAAGCCCATAGTAAGTCCATTTGGATTACTGTACCAGTTTTGGTTTATTGCTCATCTATTTTCTTGTCCAGTTATCGCTGTCATAATATTTACAAGTTCAACTGGGAAATATCTGTAATTGCACATTGCAACTAATGCAAAATGTCCATTCAGGAGTCACAAGTCAGTATAAGTACATACATATACGTACATAGAAGAACGTACTATGGGAAACTTTCGGCTATCATTTAAGTTCATCGGAGGAGTTTCGCATGTTTGTAAGCAATTTGTGCATGAGAATTCTTAAGGATTTATGTGAAATCAAAGTGCCATGAATTACACTAATAAATGTCCCTACAGTGTAAGAGCAGAGGCTACTGCGCCCAAGTATCTGATCAGACAGACAGTGCTCTACCGATGCATGATTAGTCAACTCTTAGTTAGTAGTTTTTAGCGCTAAAACATATGCATCGTAATGCCTTGTACGCCTTATATTTAATTTCTATGTTCTACAGAAAAGTAAAAGGTTAGGTACCTAAATCATTACTAAGTACAAAGTAATACAACAATGACCTTGAGCAAGTATTGCTTACCCACCTTAATTTAAATACGATGTCCAGAAGTATGAAATTACTGCGCGACGGAGAGACCGAAGAATTCGCCAGTGTCTGTTGATACGTACTAGTTACTACTAGCACTACAGTTAGACGTTCACATTAAACACGATTGACGATCACAAATCCATTGCTGTCTCACGACTCACGACTATCAATTAAAGAGACAGAAGAGTTAAACTAAAATCAGAATACAGAACGCCTTTATGCCTACATGCGTTAAAAAAATCTTAATGCAATTCGTGTTTGCACCTTTGCGAGGGTGCTTTGCGGTTAGGTTACAAATGATTTTGACTTCCTGGACACCGGAACTCGAACTCGTAGACAGCTGAGCTGTTATATAGCACAATAATTGTACAATAGTTAGTCCTCCACTGAATATGAAATCCTAATATGACTCACCATTAAATTCTGTAATCCACAATCACAATCATGTGTGACATGTGACTCACACAAAGAGTCTCCTCAAGTATCAAATGAATGAACAATAATTCCAGTTACGCTGACACGTTGTTGGTTGTTTTCTATTTACGCAGCTGAACAATCACTTGTCCTGTATTAATTTTCCTTTGCACTGCACATTGGAACTAAGTCTGAGCTTCCGGAGGTCAGGTCAGGGATCAGGTGGGTTCCTGGGTCCACGTGTAACACTAGAATTACAATTATATGTATCTATTTTGGAAGATGTTGACGACGCACCTCTCCCTCCTACGATCTCCACAACACTAACAAGTGACAGAGACTTCCAACTGCTCAAACACACGATACAGGATGAGCCTCAACACTTTTTGCTTTTTATCCCATGATTCATTCATAAGAAGCTGAGGCTCGCTCGCTGCTGCTCGGCTGAAGTGAGAGCAAGTCCATGTCAATTCCATGGTTCTTCATAAATTCCCTGCTATATGCTGCTGCTTGCTGGTTTGTTTGGCTGAGGACGGAAGAATGCTTTTTGTGAGTCAATAGAACGGATTAGGGTACCCCGGCGTCATCTCCACTTTCATGCCCTCAAACTCTCTGTTTAGAGCTGAGCTCCAGATCTAGCTCTACCCTGCCTATGCCTGCCCTACTACATAGTACCGACGCGGTAGCAGGACTGCAGCCTAGATGGTAGGCACGTAATTCTCAGTTCTTGCAATCTTACTTGTCCTATGACTATGATATGATATGAACCTCTGGAAACTAAGAAGGGAATTAGAATTAGAACATCTTAACTCGGAATTAATATTAATCGGATGACTTCAAGACGTCGTACCTTTGTAGTCGCTAGAACACCTAGTGCATCGCTGGAAGATTTTGAATTGCCATAAAAATATGGCAAATATAAATGACGAAATGGAAAGTTCTAATTACAGTCCAGTCCATGGAGTTATTTTTGACTCCCCGGGGATCAAAAATGAGTCACTCAATTTTGAATCCCCGGGAGTTATTTTTGACTCATCGAGGGTTATTTTGGAATCCCTGGGCGTCAAAAATACTTCCCTACGTCATCAGGGGGTCATTTTTGACCATCGGGGAGTCAAAATTGACTCCCGAAAAAACGGGTTTTGAGTGGACTCTGCCACCGAACACTGGACGATATTAAAAATAGTGTCTATGCGTTTTAAATGTATTTTGTCAAAAAGTATCCGTGCGAAAATAAATTCTATCATGGCGCCGACGAGTAACATGAAAAAAACGTATAAATCCATCTATTTTTCAAAAAATGTCAATTTGTTTGGTTGTTTTGAGTTAGTGACTGAATGGTGGTTAGTGTGACTGCGTTTATGGCAATACATAATTACTTAAACGGTCTAAATTCTGACAAAATCGAAAAAAGGAGTCAAATTTGAACCCCGGGGAGTCAAAAATAACTCCCTAGAAAAAAAATACAAAAAAGGGTGACCATAATCTACACCTGGGAGAAAATGCTACGTTTACTCTCCAAATGCACCCTTCTTGCTAAAATATGTTTATGGAATAATTTTAGCACTTAAAACTGAAAATTTCATCTCAGTTAATTTAGGTAGTAATAATGAAATTATAAGAAAATATCAAATACTATCAAACGAAATTACCTTGTGAACCATATTGCACAATACCGCGATATAAATAAATCGAATTAGGCGGCTGACACACATGGGCTTCGTAACCGGCAAAGTCACCTGCATCCATTGGGCCGACCCCTCAAATACCAACGTGAATTTATGCCTGGCCAGTGCGCATGAGCATTGGTCCATACCTGGCCCTTTCTACAGCCCTCCGATTTGATGCTGCATACCCTTTTAAAAACTGTAACATGTTCGATACCTACCAAGTGCAAATTTTTTCTTGTGAAAAAGTCTACTTTTGTTTGGGGCGAATAATTTTTGCTAAAATTTAAGAAAATTTGAAGGTATCGCTCATACGTATCCGTCCAGCAGTTCCAGAGGAGATAGCAGATAAACATACGTAGACACATGGTTTTATGTATATAAATGTTATCATTTATAGTTTCCGTATACTTACGCGTCGGAATCGGAAGGACGCAAAAATGTGAATGATGGATTTGTATGGAACGCGTATTTGTGCCTCTCATCTAATAGAAATGTGGTCACCTTGCTATTCTATTGATGGCATGGGGAGTCAAAAATAACCCCCCGGGAGTCAAAAATACCTCCCCGGGAGTTATTTTTGGCTCCAAAAAGGGAGTCATTTTTTACCCCCGGGGAGTCAAAAATAACTCCATGGACTGGGCTGAATTAAGGAATTCAATAAGCTCTTGTCATTTTGGCATTGGCACGTATTTAATTTTTTAGCATCATAAGGTTGTACACGAAGTGCTAGATAATTTGAAGTCGAAGGGAACTAATCGACCACAAAAGTATATCTTTAGGATGAAGAATGTCATTCGCGACTTTTTTTTTTGAATAAAATGCTAATTTTTGATCCGGAGGCCACGGCCAATAGTGACACAATTTTTATAGGATACATTGCCTTCGACACGAGCATTTCTGAGACAATTGTACTATCCGCTAGGCTCTGACTTGTTCTAATTTATACTCAACTGTTTAATTAATTAATTAATTAATTTAATATTGATCACCGAAAACATTAGAATTCATCAAAGAAGTTATGACATCAAAAGTTATATACAGACACAACATATCATATATACAGAGTACTTTTACAATCGTATAAACATTACTTGCATTTTAATCTGACGAAAGAGTTTCTGGTGCCCTTGAAGTAATCTCCATGCTTGCTCTTTCAAGCATACAATTGACAATCCGAGTATATCACAGCTTATCAAGGCCGTATTTTGGATTGGATTTCGGGAGGGGCCCCAAAAATCAATAAAGTTAATTCCGCCAGAGGCGGAGAAATGTTTGCTAATACACACTGCAAAAGTAACGTTCTTGAGCAGTTTTTGCATAAAATTTATACATAATACACGTGGAAGAACCGGAATGTGCGACGCAGGCCAAAATTATTCCTTAAATACGGCCTTAGTTTGTATAGTTAGTTAGTTAGTTTGTACTTAAATTAATCATATTAATTTATAATAATAATAATCTAATTTTTAGTACTACGCGCAACACAAGCCACAAGATCTCAATATCAATATCGAGTTGACTTTACCTATTTGTTTCTTCTGCGCACTGGGTAAGTGTGATGAGACCTAAAATTCCGTCCGGCGTTTCTCTTTCTCTCTCAAGCTCCATCACTTTTTCAGTCCGTTGCCGTTGCAGCTACTTAAAGATACATATTTCTTCTAATTTCTATTTCTATATCATACTGCCATCCAGTTGCATACATTTATAGTAAGGCTGAATTCGGTCCGTACCTATAACGACTTGAATTAGTAATTAAAAGAGAAAATAACTTCAATCTTTAACTTTTTAAAAGAACGACCCAGGCCATCCCTGGATCACAGTAGTCCCTAGGCCAGGGAATTCCTTTTCCAAACCTTCCCTTCGATCTTGGACCCATATAAAATGGCCTTGGCCGGGACATTAGTTCAACGCATCTTATTCTGACCTCAGTGAATAATCCAGAACCACCTGCGCTCTCTACCAGTAAATGTATTGAAAAGTTTCAGCCTGGCTTTTGATCTAGTTGTGGTGCTGATATAGCACATCGGCAATCAGCATCGCCAATTAAACTAAACATAAGCCGTGATATACTCGGATTGTCAATTGTATGCTTGAAACAGCAAGTATGGAGATTACTTCAAGGACACCAGAAACTCTTTCGTCAGATTAAATGCAATTAATGTTTATACGATTGTAGGTACTCTGTATATATGATATGTTGTGTCTGTATATAACTTTTGATGTCATAACTTCTTCGATGAATTCTAATGTTTTCGGTGATCAATATTAAATTAATTAATTAATTAATTAAACAGTTGAGTATAAATTAGAACAAGTCAGAGCCGAGCACATTATTGCATTACATACATTTCTGAGTTATAATCGAGTAAATTAAAATGACCAAGTAAATATTTACATACTATATTGTGGTACTTTTTTACAAGATTACAGTTTCCATAGCAGGGACGTAGTAAGTATAGGGCCAAAGGGGCGGCCACCCCCTCTACTCCCCCCACGGAGTGATCGAAAAAATAAATTGTTGACCCAAAAATGCAAACTTTTCTTTGTTTGTACTGATTTCTGCTTATTTATCGGTAAACCATAGAACATCGAAAATCTTGCAAAGTTAGCTCCCTATTGACATTTTTTCTCCCCCTCCCATGGCTTTTTGCTCTATAAAATTCTTGCCTTCCCCGGACCAAAGCATATTCAAACAAATGTCACATATCCAATATATGGTAGATACCTTAGGGGATCAGCATTATTGTGGGACTTCGCCGTTCGAAAGCTCAAGGGGTGAAGCTCTTCGCTGATTCGTCGAAGGGCAGACGTACCCATGCCCAATCAAAGGGAGGAGGAAAAATGCTGGCTTGAGAGCCCCACGGCCTCCGCTCAGCCCTCAACGGTACGCCGCCGTGTTAAAGGCATGCTGTGAGGATAAGGGGTTTGGCAGGTCCCCGTACGTTGATTGGACGAAGGGCAAAAGTAAGGGCTAACCTAAGGGTCCCTACCCAATTCCAAGCTCAATTTTCCCACCCAACCCAGGCCTATAAAAGGGGCTGCAGGAACCGAGTTCGCCTCCGGTCTTTGTACCTACACGTTCGTACGACCTACACGACTACACCGCCCACGCTTGGAACTCTTCTGAAGCCTGAAAGCAAACGGAGTGGACACAGACGCCGAGTAGCAAAATGGACACGAGGGGACAGATACGACCACACAGTTCCCAGCCGGAGCCAGTTAACAAGCGGCCACGGACGTCAAACGGCGCCCCTCAAACTCCAAGCGTGGACTCAAACCTTCGCAGCGACTCAATCCCAAGTATGGATTCCGATCAATTGTCTGGCAACACAGACATTGAGATGGAGACCCTCACCACCGTTGACCTTCCGGCATTAATCCAGACCCAGATGATGGACACTGGCCGAGCAGCAGTTGATTGGTCAGCCTTTGGAAATACTTCAATCTTCTCAGCAACCAGCACACTTTGGGTAGGTTTTTACTGCAGTCTTGTTAACAAGTCCTTGTCATGTCACTGTCCTTGACTAAAATGCAGCATGGACTGATTTACTAATAATAACTTTTCCCTTTCCAGGAAAACCCATCTATCGTCCCCCGCCCCGTTGGACTTCTGAGCCCAATCTCTGAACAAACATGCCTCCTGCTTTCAAATGTTGAACCCTCGAACAACTCGGGCCCAGCTTTCTCGGCGGATCCAAGCTGTGGACATAGTCTTTCAGTACTCGAAGCCACATCGGCTCCTCCGTTGGTAAGTTTATATTAAAGAGGTGTCCATTTCCATTTACACTGCAATCCACGAAAATTGAACATGAAGTACTTACAAAGTAGTTACTTTAAATTTTACAGGGAACTCCAACTGAGGTCATGCGCCAGTTTGAATTTCTGAACCCAGTCCTTGGACCACCAAACCGCAGACCATTATGGACGGCTCCTGGACCTTCTAATTGTTTCTCATCGGGCGTGTCCACGTCGGCTCCACCTGACTTGCGGAACCTGGGCCTTACTGTCCCGCACGTGATCACTGACGGAGCCACGGTTCCTGAACATTGCACTTCTTTACACGCTTTTCAGACTCTTAAGGTAAGCTTTTATGCTGAGTATTGTCTATATCCACAGTGTATGCGCATGTCGATTGTTCACGACAGTGCCATCTTTGTGTCATGTCAACTGTCAATGCCCAGGAATGTCCAATGACCAGGTGACTACAAACGCTGACTACATCAGCGAATGTTCCTCACCAAGTCAGCTGCCATTGCCCGTGAATGTCCATGCGCATGCCCACTGTTCAGGAACACCTCGACTGCTCATATCAACTGTTCGTGAACATTTTGACTTCCCGTGTCAATTCTTGATGAGCATGGCCCATTTGGATAGTCCGTAACAAACTAAAACTTATTTACCATTTCACAGGAAGCCGTCACAGATGCTCTACCTATGTTTCGACTCCTGAACCCAGAAGCACTTGAAGCTACTCCCGAGGCCGAGGATGAAGTGCGCTTCCTTTGGCTGGCATTCAATGAGAAGCTTCGAAGTAACCCTGACCTTTCCCCGTACTCAACAATCTTGGACCTCGTCAGGGATGAAGCTAATTATCACTCAGAGATACAGTACCTGTTGGAGCAGAAGGACCCGTCCCGTCCTTTTTATTGCAGTCCTGGCGTAATACTGGCCGTTCATCATAACGGGGACTGGGTAAGACTAGACGAAATTCTTCCTATGTTGGACGTAGAGTCAACCTACATGGCCCTAAGCGGAACCTGGCCGCACGCCTCTCCGTCTCAATGCTTGGCCATACGCCCACAGCATTCAGCCGACCCCAGTCCTACGCCACACTTGGTCACCATTGGACAGACCACAGGCTGGCCCATAAGGACTTTCATTGGAAAAATCCCAGGGAGATTTCTGGAAAATCGTTCGGCGCTGCCTTCATCGTCATCTGGAGGTCGAGACGACGAAACGTCTTCGTCATCATCTGGGCAGTCGGACATCTATACGTCCTCATCATCTACAGATACAGAACTCAACACGCCTTCGTCATCATCTGAAGGGTCAGGCTACTTCACGCTTTCGTCTTCTAGTGGATCATCATCATCATCTGGAGGGTCAGGCTACCAGAGATCTTCGTCTCCAGACCTCGAACTAGTCTTCCTGTGTCATCGCTGTGGTAAGTCTTTGTCTCAACTTGACCGTTCCCTTACCCGCTCTGTCATATTTGCATGCAGCTAACAGCCTGTCTTTATCTTCTTTTTACAGCGTTTGCGACACTTCAAGATATCGTGCTCGTTGGACATAAGAAAAAAATTCAGTGTATCAGCCTTCCAAGTCCATATCGCCCACGATAGAACGTTTTACAACCTCGAGATAAAGCCTGGATCGTCCCGTTCGTCGTCGAAATTTTCGCCACACCTAATTTGTTAAGATTATTTTCTTTGTTCATTTGTCTCTTTGGCTTCATACTTGTTGTCCTTACTTTAATGAAAAATAGAAAAATGTAGCAAAAAAATGAAGAATGAAACCGTAGCCGACCATTAAACGGTAAGCAGTCGCATCATACTTTATTACATTAGGACCGTCTATGTAGGTTAAGACTTTGAAGGACATCGGCTCATGTGGGCTTCATTTTCCCTTATATGTATGTCACTCTCGACTGACCATATGAATTTTGTATTCTTTGCAGTGACATCTTCCAGAATTCTACGCTGCTCGTGAAGACGCCGCTACTCCCCTGCTTTCACACCGTGCTCTGGCACTCGAGGGTAGCAAGCCCATCGGATCACCTACAAGATGTGGCATGTTTCTTTCTTGGCATGCCGTCTACGTCTGCGACTGTCTTTGGATGTAGACATTCATACTTACCTGCCTCCAACCGTCAGCGAGATTCTCTTATTGTTGTACCTACGTTTAATTATGATATTTAGCTGTTCTCAATTTTATTCTTCTATTGATCTTGTTATGTTTACGTAATGTTCGTTCTCTTTTTGGATGCTCATATTCTTTCTGTTTGTTAATTACAATTACTGTTCATGAATAAATAGGAATATTAGTTTTGGTGCTGGTTGCAATCAAAGTTGTGCTTTTATTGGCATCGACTTGCATACATACATACATAGTTATTCTAAATGCAATCGTATTTTGAAATGTCAGTCATAGATACCAATAGACAAAGCTAGGCCTTCAAAACTTAGCATGGTCGGCAGGCCAATATTAATTTACTCTATTAGCTACTGTTCCATAGTAGTTCACTCGGAGTTTAGATTGTTTCGCCTTGTCCAGCATTCTGTCACAATCCAACATCCACTCCTCTGCATAGCACAGAGAGAAGCTCAAGCCTTGAGGAAGAGAATTGACAGCATCGTCGGAGTGTACCTTACAAATATTTCATGTGATTCCCGGACTCAGACGTCGTGTGTCGTTTATGTGACGTCCTTTATGTCTTCGGACGGATTCAAAGCCTGGACATCATCCTCAAGCCTCAGCACGTGGACTCGACGACAACAAAGTACCTTGTCGAACATGAAGCATATAACAAAACTGAAACCAGAATCACCCTTTCCTGTCATAAAATAAAGACGTATATAACTACCGTCGTCATATTATTTACGTAACTAACATAAACCGTAGACTGTATTGAAATACCTATCCTTCATAATCAATAAGACGTTTGAAAAAATACGATGGGATCACGTAGATCTGAAGCAGGTATGAGATATACGGTACAAATGACGCATCAGTATTAAAAATAGTACCTAGCGTATGAGACACGAATTGACCTTGAATTTACAGCGGGTCATTTTCCGATGCATTAAATAAAAAGGAAACTACGTACTTCTAATGTTTATCGAGTAATTATCGGGCTTCGAATTTATTTAATTATCTAATCTAGTCCGAATTTATAAATTATTGTATTACCTAAGAGATTACCTTACGTTGCAACATCTTTACGCAATAGGTTGCACTGGATACAGCTATTAGTGTAGCAGAACAGTTCCAAGATTCTTGGAACCATATCCATAGACATATATGTACGTAAATAAATATAAATGCTACTTTTGATCCTCGCGATTTCTACCTATAGAAATTCCTAATTTATAGCATACCTGTCTAAACTTAAAGTAGTTGACAAATAATTCACAAATGTTGAGATATTTTTTGGAGCGTTGTGAACTTTTATGTATCTAACCGCCGCTTTGCTTCTGCAAACTTTATGAGAACTCCAGAAACAATTATATATTCAAAATTCAAACCCTTCCATTTCAAAAATCAAGGGTTGGACTTCTCGATAGTCACAGCCAGAGTCCAGGCGTACTCGTTTGAGTTATTCGGTTCATTCGACTGGAACGAAGCCTTCTTGCCGAAGGTCTGGAGAATGGAGGAGGGGATGCAGATAAGGTGTCCAAGTCTTTCCAGGGCCTCCAGCTTGGCTCTAAGACAGTGCACCGGCACTGTCCACTCAATCCTGGGGCCCTATAAACATAGTAACGCAAAGACACTGGTAATATATCAACATCAACTGATTACAATTCAACCTTCGTTCCGAGATTTACCGATACTGCCTTTCCCGACTCAATCATAAACCGGGCGCTATAGCGCATGGCCTGAGAATCCGGGCCTAAGTAAGAAATCCAGCAATAGACCTGACTCGACTTCATCCTCTTCTGGACAATAAAGTACTTCCCATCATGTACAAATGGAACTATGGGCCAAATCCGATCTGTTCGAAAGAATCCTAATAATTTTCGAAATTGAACTTCATACTCGCATGTTGCAAAAGCAAGTTCAGTACCGCTGCTATGAATGTTATTCCTTGACGTGAACTTGTAAGACGTCTGCTCCGCCAGAATCCCATCGCACCCATGGACCGTCTTCAAGTGCTGGATGTAGTTTCGAAACTCTACTTTCTGGTCCTTGCATTCCTGGAGCTGGGTCTCGTTGCAGCGAATGGGTCTAGCGGAATATTGGAACTCCTTAAATTTCAACATTTTGAGAACTTGGCCTACCGGCATACCTGAAGGGACACTCCGTGAGATGCTCCTTGAGCAGGTCTCCCTTGTACGTCTCTCCACAGTCCGGATAGAAGCACGGGATGCTCAGCATGGCCACGAGCTCCTGGGCCGGCACGTTTCGAACGGTCGTGAAGCTGTTGGAGCAGACGACGCAGCGCTTGGTCCCTGGGCGACAGCGGGAGCAGATTATGTGACCAGTGGTACAGCTTACAATGGGCGGGAGGGCCACGCTCCGACAAGATGGACACTCTACAGCCTCAAGCAAGTCATCGTCTCGGTCCTTGTCCCTGACGACCCGCGGGGTTGTTGGCGTGACGGCCGGACCTGCCCGGGACTGCCTAGTAGAAGGAATTGTGATTTTTTTGTAAATGCAATATCCAAACCCTTAAGTCAGTTCAAGTTCGGTTAGGTTATCCCTATCAGAAGAAACTAATTTCGGCTATTCGCCAAATATTACAGTGTTTTTTTTTTAAATATATTTTTGTAACATTGTATATTGAAAAACACGTTTTTTTTGTTAAATCTCAATCCTGAGTACTTACCTGATCCCAAGGAGTATAACGGAATTTTTGGCAGGAGTTGTCATTTTCCAAACTTAGGGTTTCTAGTTGTGCTTTTATGCCTGAGCGTGAAATTGGACGAAATAATGTATCTTGCTTCTATAGGCTCTGCAGGACCGACCTCTTTCTGTCACTGTGCCCTACCTACTGCTGTCTTTATACTGTAGATTAATTTGAATTCATTTAACAATACACAGTATTTAATATACTAGGTATGAGTAATGAGTACAAACGAGCAACCTAAACATGATTACCAAGGAAGGAAAGGAAATCTTATATTACCTGCTCCGACTGCTATATTTATCATATTCAAATTGCACCAACGACGTTGTGAAATAAACACATGACTGTGTAACCATAGCCTTGTGCCTTGTTCGACATTCAATTTATATGGATACATGATTGACATTTACTTGGTAGAAAGCATACATATATATGTATGCCCACCACCCTTCAGCTTTTCATTAACCTAAACCTCGTACATTGGTTATTTGTCATTTGTAAAGAGATGGTTTGGCAAATTGGACATTTTTGTTAAGTTTTTGTAATTTCCTTGACCGTTTGGCAAATAAATGTATTAAAATACTTACCTCGGAAGACTTGGCAAATATTAAAACCGCTAATTATTATAAAACATATGAGTACAAATTACTACAAATAATTGAAATCAATGTTTCAGGTTTGGAATACACCGTTGTTTTAAGAACCTAAGAATGAAAATCTTGTTGTCTGAACTAACGCTTAAAAGTGTTATACATACACTGTGACATATAGTTTATGCGACGACAAATACGCCAACTTGTACTATGTACGTCTGCTTGTATACAATGCTATTTCTTATAACAATCAGCCATGGCAGAGGGTACAGATAGAACTTGCTGATAAATATAAACCTTCGTCCCTTTCCTTAGATGGTAAAAATCTATAACATTAATTCGCAGTTGGAATAGTTAGAAGTTAGAATTCGGAGTTTCGGCAAATTCAAAGTTGAGAAATAACAGTTATCGGAACTCTTGGTAAAGGAATTCGGACTGAAAGTATTGCGTTTTCCCTTTCTGTTAAAAACATGTCAAACTTATCGATCCTCGTAGATCTTTTGATTCTGAACAACGCTTAAATGGACGCCAAAGTCATAGATTCTACCTTAACCCTCTGAAGGGTCACCAATGGTCACAGGGCATACAGATATATTTCTGTGAAAATGTTGTGTAGCTTTCCATACACGTAGATCTATTGACGCTGAACAATATTTAAATGGACACCATAGCCATAGCTTTACTCCTTTACCCACAGAATGGTCTCTAAAGCCAAATGCCATGCAGGTTCGGTGCGATAATGAGTTTCCGACATTATGGGTTCCTGAATTTATGATTGTTTGTTTATGGGTTATTGTTTTATGGGTTATCACCGGATAGGATATTTCAGAGGTGCCTACCAAAGACTTTATAGGGCAATACGCCAACCTCGACGTCAGGCCATCCGTAATGCTCCTTAAGTCATGCCCATTAACTTTTTTAAATTAGTCTTCTGAATGAAGGAAAAATACGTATTGTCAGAATAGGTATACTATGTATCTACTACTTGAAAAGCAAGTGGAGTTGGGCCCAGGACCCTCAAAAATGCATCATTGGATTTATACTTTAAGGTTGGGTCCCCATAACTTCGTCTTAATCTTGTCATTCCTAAGCCCTTCCCTGATTACATTGCGTAATAAAATAATTCACGGAATTCAAAGATGAGGACACTCGTTCGGAGCTAATCCGAACGTTGTAATTTCTCGAGTTTTAACCTCAAAAGCCACGTACTGTAATACCTACCTTATGTACTTGACCAAGAGACAGACTGACCCTGTCCTTTAGAGAAAATAAGCCATATCCTCCTCGGTTACCATTAAACATTATGGAGCCTCAAGAATTAGACTGCTGTGATATGACTATGTCCGCATTATTTTAATCCCCGTATAAAACGCGGCTCCGTAATAGGAACTCTTTTCAGTTCCCCGCATTCTGTGAGCCCGTCCTATTCTGCCACTTCAGTTGGTTCCTTACTAAAAAATATGCCATAGAGAGCAGTATTGGTGAAGTAAATAATTATTAGACTAATTATTGGACAAGTACAATGAGGCCCTTAAAATACGAAATGTGCCAAAGGACGAGGCTCCTTGGAATTGTACTAAGTTTAACCCACCTCATTGTAGGCGGTTACTGTGAGCCTCAAACCTATTTCCTAGCCGAGAACTCCCTGCTAACTAATAATAGTTTAATATTGGGCAGTAGTAATAGTAGTAATGTTAGCCTAGGATTTGAGGGTGAGGAAGAGGGGAAAGCATCTGTTATTTACGTCCCCAAGAACCAGCATTGGATTGAGGAAGTGGCCAAACGCTGTAAGTCCTTTTTATTGTTCTCTTTCCCCGCGGCTGGGCAGAAATACAGGAACGAAACAACCCGGGTTTTATTACTTTCACGTCCTTCTGTAAACATTTAAATGGAAATGGCATAAGGAGAACCGTAATGAAAAGATAATAGTAATTACGGGTCCAGGTTCTTATTATTTTGACGACTTTTTCAACAGTTGAAAATATTATGAGCCGTACGGGCGTGTACAGTGGTAGAACACCCTACCCTCTCCTCCTTAGGAATTTTGTCGCAAATCCAGAAATTGTTTTTTCTTAATTCGCTTTTATTGACTTTTATCGAATACATTTACTTATTATATTTTTAGCATTAGTATTTATTGCATATTCGGCAACGTAATTAAGCTTGTGTACGTAAAATTTAAAATTAATCCTGTCTCCAGCGGAATTTTCTTTGGGCCGTTTCATAAGCCCTGCGCTTTACTCTCCAAATGAAGAGCACTGTAGCTCGTAGTTCTAAATACATACAAAGGGCTAACTTGTATGCTTTCTCTGAGAGAAAGCCCTTCATACCGTTCGCGTTCTTTCAAGCCTGTGTTTTTCAGTATTTTCGGGTTCGGAATTTCTTATTTAAGTATTTAGTTATAAAATGCCTGACCATGAGTGACTTTTTGTAACCTTGAAATAATAATTCCGTATTTGCGCATCCTCTTAGCGTTCAGTTAGCATCTAGGTAGCCCAATTATATTCTGTCTAATAATATTGATGTTTAACCTTAGCTTAGAATAGATTTAAATTGTAGGCGACCATTTATTAATTTTTAATTTAATAAATTTAATTTAGATTCGTTTTCCACACACAATTTGTCGTTCATATGTAGCCCAGTATCCATATTCTATACTGGATAAGAAAATGATGGGTTAAACTAAAGCTGTTGCTCGAAAGTAATAACTTGGATTCACTGGGATGGAATCTGTATTCATAGCCTGTAAGTATGTTTCTGGAGATTAAATAACTGAACAGAAGTTTACAGTCTTCTGAGTCATACATCAGAGCGGTAGCAATTAAGTAGAGCATACAAAGAGCGGTCCGGTTCCTCATTCTGAAGTTTGTTTGAGCGGACAGAGAGCCCGTTCTCGTAAAATGGGTTTTAAATAATAGAAGGCGCCGCCTTTAGTGTGTGTGTCCCGCCTCCCAATTCATTTTATTTGTCTTCCGCAGTGGCCCCGGTCTTCTCCGTAATCTCAATGTGGAACGAGAAATGCTGGACCTCGGCCTATGACCAAGGGACATGTTCCTCCAGGTTACACACTCCGTTTCTTTCTTTAACCTTCCTCGGCACTAAAACCCGGATCCCCGGCCCGCCAGTTTATGGACCCCAAGCTTAAATTTTAATTAAACCTTAAATAATTATAACCCAGGGTTCCCATTCCGGAACGCTGGACGGGGAGAGCCGGGCCCTCTCAATCCGAGACTTTTATATTATTTTTTTGTTTGTCTTTCCGCGGAGCGGGCGGGGAGCGGGTAAGTGCCTGTATTTATAATTAATAAGAAACCTCTACTTTTTTCCCTGGCCGGGTACACAGGAAGGAGTGTGTGGCCAAGGGCGGGACGCCGTACGGGTACTGTGCGGGCGGGTTCGGGGTCTGCTGTGTCTGTAAGTGGAATGGGCCGGGCTTTTAATTACCTGGACGGAGAGGCCGGAGGCATGAGTCCCTAAATGCTGAATTAATCATGATTACAGTTGCCTACACCTGTGACACTCTGACACCATTCAACCGGACTTACTTTGCTAATCCCGAGTTCCCCTACTCGTCCCAAGACTACGGAATGTGTCAGCATTCAGTTACAAAGGTAAAGGCTTCTCCCCGCATATTAATCTTCTTTTGAGGCCTCTAAAGCCTCTCGGCTGGGTGACAGAGGGATGAGTCAGGCCGAGGCACGATATGGGACTCAGGCTCAAAGGAGTTCAGGGTTTATTAAGGTTAACGCCTCATCAACCCCCTTATGCGGGCCTAACGTCCTAAAAGAGGGCCATGGCGGAGTCTCCAAGGATTACTTGGGCTTTTGGCGAAATTCCGATCGGCGAAATGCCGTGAAAATAGTGAGAATTTCCTGTTCTTGGCGAACCCACTTTTTCAATTCGTTCTTAATTTTCCCTCATTTAAGAGTCGTTTTATGATTTTCCAGAAATAAAACAATTATTGTTTCGAAAGAATAATGAAGAATGGATTACGCTGAATCATTGCTGTAATTTAAGACCATCAAACATAAATTCAAATTTATACTAAATTCTCAATTTCTTCAACACCTAATTCAAGCTAAGCGAACCTAACACTATCGAAGCCCAGCAAACGTAACCCAACAAAAGCGTAAACTAATCAAATTAACCTAACCTAAACTAAGCTTAGGCTAAGCGCTAAGCTATTTACTCAGCCTAACAAATTCTAACGTAATGTAAGCTAAGCAGCTCTATCCGAACCTAATATATGCAAACTTTACCTAATTTCATCGAAGAAAGCGTTACTTAATCAAACCTAAGCCAAGTTAACTATGCAAACGTAAGATAACCTATGATAAGCTAACCAGAAAAAAAACTTAGTAAGCTAAACTTGGGTTAGCCTGTATGATTATACAGTGAAAAATATCTGTGCACATTTTTGGTACAGAATGTTTGGTGACAAATTTTCAGTGAATGGTTGGAATTATAATTAGAGGCTACCTGAAATCTCGATTGCAGAATGTTTGGAGAATGTAAAAACAAAAATCGCCAAATGGATTTTCGCCAAATGAATTTTCTCCGTTAGCTCTCCAAGCTGAAATCCCCCTTGAGTACTATGTATCATGTAATTCCTGCCGGGCTCAGAACTCATAGCTCTGTTTGGGCTAAAATTGGATTTAAATGGGTGGCGGAATTTGAGAGGCGGGTTCCTTCTTAATTATAGTGGGGCTATAGTGTCAGGATTAATTTAATTATAGCTGACGCCTTTATTAGCACTTCATTCCGAAAGGACTGGCGGGACTGTGAGCTACACCTTATGTGTTATATGTATATTCCACTGTACAGTGTTGAGCACTGCTTTTTGGGAGTATGGGCTTAGGCCCTAATCTTATTAACACTGTCCTTACCAATTGATTTAATTAGTTTCTCTTGTCCGTTTCACCAAATTAAAAGCTCGATGGGATTTGCCAATTACGGATGGATTTCGAGGTCTTTGAGCTGGAGGGACCGGGAGAGCATGGACACTGTCGGGCCGACATGCTCATGATCTATGGGGCAGATGTCCATTTGCCACCCATATGCGGAGATCTAACTGGACATCATTGTAAGCACTACACTATGCATCAAGTTTTTGCGTAAGACTTCTGCGAATGCGCTAAAAATGGGTATTATCTCGTAATTGGCACATGCAACAGTCTGGAAATTAGTTCCACTTCTATACTCGGATCTAAGTAGGTAATTCCGAATCTTATGAATAGAAACCTTGCTGTATTTAATACTGCTAGAAAAATACTTTATAAAAAAAATCCAATATAGAAGTACAAATACTATCACGGGGACCTCAAAGAAGTCGAAAGATCGAATAAGTATACACAGAATCTTACATAACTATACAAACAGAAATAGCTACATTATGTTCCTATAAAAAATGCACTCCCAATTCATGCAAGTGTTGTATATTATCTTTCGATTATGTATATTTGGGAGCACTACTAGATATCAATATAGTATACCAGATAGCGATAAATATATAATGTGTTTAAATTTCATGTTTAATGCGTGCATTTTAATAATTGCGTCGGAATGAGTAATACGAGAGGCGCAAGAGAAAGGAGAAAGCATAAGTAAAAGTAGGTAGTACCTACTATAGATCTTAGATCGAAATCGAAGTCAGGCATAGCAAAGCTAAATAAGTTATAATATTATAGGGAAGAGGATTAATGGGATAGGTTCTATTATTCCTCAATATTACTGAACTATAATATGAATTTGGAGTCAGGGAAGCGAGTAAAATCTATTAAAAACTTGTAAGCCTTTGTTATTTCCCAGTACGCATTATCCGGCCGCCAATAAAATGAGAACTCAGCCCATTTTTGTCCTCCCTCCTATTCCTATTCTCAACTTCTGTTCAAATTATAAAGAATCCAATCTCATTTTCAGTTAGCTAGAACCCATTTTATTAAGGTTCTATTATGGCAGATTTATTAGTGGAGTCTAATAGTCCAAAATAATTGTACATTACCGTATTCAGTATTCAGTCAATTGTGTACAGGGTCCACTTGATCCGGCTATCTCTAATTTAAACTGTCCGGGCTCCTGGCAATTAATATTTCCACTGTATTCTTGACCTGTCACAGTGTATGTCCCAATTGGATACGACCCTCAGGTGACCCTCTCCTTCACCCTGACCTCGGGGAACCCCTGGACACGCTGGAAGATCCGCCTAACCAAGCTCAAGTGCTCCTCTACCGGAATGGGTGAGTTACAGTCTCTCCTTCCCATCTCAAAGTTTCTCGTCCGAATTTGAGTTGGAGTTAGGAATTGAAAGTGATCCGCCTATTCAAAGAACATAAGTTTGAATAATTGAGGAAGATAGGGACAGTTCAAAGGACGGAAGCCTAAATATGCGGCTCTCCCCCATACTTTGGGAACAGGGGTCCGTGGATTATTTAGTGGGCCGAAGCTACGGCGGACAACCCCAGCCCCACCACAGGCCGTCTAAATAGTTTATAAATTGGAATTGAATTATAAAGCGGGGCCGGGAGAGCAGGGGCCTTAAGGTGGGGCTGGCTACGAGGGGATTAGGTTAAGGAAATGGGATTTGTTGTGGGTGAGCTACTAGCCCCCTTGTTATCCTTGTTTTCCCTTCCAGCACCAGGCGGCTGTCTCCAGTTCCATCAAGGGCTCTCTGGACGGATCAGGAGCTTTAATTACGAAGACGGAGCGGACTCAAATATGAACAGGCTCAATTACGGGGTCTGTGTGAGGAAGGAAAAGGGGTTCTGTGCCATTCAGGTAAGGACACCTAATGCATCTTAGGATAAGATGACAGACTCATAGCCTCTATCCAGCCCAGCACGCACAGGCTTGCATTTCATGTAGATCCAAAAATCTTGTATTTAACCCAAAAATTATTTAAAATATCCTTTGCAGCTAAAACATTAATATACGCTTGTTTGATGTCCTTTGCGGCTAAATTCTGGATTTTTGAGTAACCATAGTACTGCTTTAAAAACAGCTTTTACATTCTTCTTGAAAAAACAATAGCTATTTAAGTTGGCATAATAAGTCTCCCGCCAACACAGCTGAATTCAGGACTCAGTAAAAGTGTATAGGTAAATTTCCACCCAGGAAATTATTAATTGATGGTACCAAATATAAAAATTACCTCTAATTTGGCGGTACGTTTTTAACGTAAACGAAATTTTAAACTCGACTTACGATTTTTTTTTCGGGTTCAGTGCTTGGTATGCTGAATTTTCAACGCAAGCCGTAGGCTTCGCAGAATGTTTAATACTCAAGTCGAAAATTGAATAATTTTCTGAAATATACGGAGAAAATCAATGTACGTACGATTCTGGGTCCAAGCCTTTTTATATGTATAAATGCACTGTATATGTGAACCACAACTCCCGGAACAAAATCCTTGTCACGCCTCCTGATAGCACAGCTTACAAATTGCCTTTTTTAGTTCTCTCACGTAGTCTGAGGCCAAAGCCTCAGGTTTACGATCCTCTCCCCTTCCTTGGTATTCCTTACGACAGAATGCTGGGGCTTGTAATGTAAGGCTTTGCCTAATTGATTTAAGGAATCAATCCCTTTTTCCTGTCACGAAGATGAGAGGTCGCCACCCTATGACCAGAAGTGGAGGATTAGGACAATAACATTGTCTCAAGCTATCTCAAAGTGCGTTTCTAGGTAGTTAGTCGGTTACGTATTTACTAATGCTTAACCTTTGTATATGTATATGGGAGTCGAATTATACAGTGATAATACACTCTGATGGCTTATTCGCGAGCACTGAGTATGAGTACTACTGTAATAAAGCGTCAGGATACCTTGCCTAGGGGAGAAAGCAAGCTTTCACCGCTTTTACCTTTCAAATCGAATTCAGTTAATGCATTTCACAGTGAAATCCTTTTTTTCTCTTTAAGGTTGTCTTCAAACCAAATTTTCATAATCTATCTAGTGTAATAATTTCTTTTTAAATGGGATTGATTAAAAACCTAGATTTAAATTATATGAGACGCTCATAAGATTGTGTACAAAAATTATTTTGATTTTTAACTAATTAAGTAATTTATACAGTTTGCTCTAAAAAAAATAAATTAAACCATTGGAAGAAGCATAGGTCTCTGTTTAGTTTAGACTTAGAGCCAAGTTTAAGGAAGAAAAAAAGGATTTCACTATGAAATATCGCATTGGTATAAATAGTCCGACTTCCCAAACAGATCATATTCAGTATTAATAAATGCATATAGACCAATTCCTTATACAATCTGCGAACTATTTACCTTATAACTGAAAATCAATTAACATTCAGCGGAACAGATTTATTTCTGATCCGAAAACCCGCTCCTTGATGACTTGTAGCGCAACGTCAGTCAGTCCATATAGAGTTGATAGTGAGCCCCTTCCTCCATGTGAATAGAGATAGCTTATGGTCGAAAGTTCCACGGTTGGTGGGCAGGTTACAGTTTTGACCAAAGTAAGACATTTCCCCTAAAATATTCATCGATGGGACTATCTATATCTATGCTGGGAAGGGAATGAGGGATAAAACCGGAATTCACGGTCTAGTATTTTTCCTCCCCTCCGCTTTGTGCCTTAGCCAGTCTTTAGCTTGAGCCGGGTTATCGGAATCAAATATGAAAGTGAAATGAGTATGATTTGGCTTTTCCGCCTTTCCCCTTCCCCCGAACCCGGCCCAGTTGTGCGTGACGTTTTCAATTAAGTCTTATGTGCCTTTCGGTAGCAAAAAGCCCGACGTGGCAGGAGACAGGTTCCAATACCATTGGGACCGGCATGATTGCCTAATTCTACCTTGAGACCTATCATGTCAGAAAAGTGACTATCAAATGCTCTCCCGCCCTCTCAATACACTGCCGAACCAAGAGGGGCTCAATTATTCAAAGGCTGGTTTAAGGTCTTTGGCGACGCCGTCAATTCAGTACGCGTTATTTAATCAAAAATCAGGACCAAACTGTTTCTTAAAAATATTTTCGTCTAAACTGCCCGGATTTGTTGAGCAGTCAAAGTCAGAACCTTACAACCTAACATAACCTATCCAAAACAAATATAAATTAACCCAACATTAGCTTTGTGGGCAGGATGAATACTTCCCTTGAGATTATCATCATATGCAGAAGCCAGTATTTTTTATGTACTAAGATGCATGTAAAGCTAAAATTGGTCGAACAATATGGAGGAATCCTGCAAATATTGCAGAATCAACTGGGTCCAGAGCGTCTGTTATTAGGAGACACTTGGTTCTCTACTTCTTATAGCGCTCAGTGTCGAAATAATTAACGGCGTATTTACTTGACTTTTATGTTATTACTTTGGGAGGAGGCCGCATTTGAAAGTAAATTAGTAAATAGGATGAGAAGGCTCCAGTTTCTCCTGCCGCCTTCTTCCTGCCTTCTGAATAATGATGTAGGAGATAATTCTGAGGCCGGCCCCGCATTAAATACTAATTACCAACTTTGCTTAATTTGAGGTCCAGAGGTAGGAAGTTTCTCTTTTGTTTCCTAGTGGTCTGTCTGCCATGAGGCGGGTCATCATCACCACTCCGAAGAACGGAGAGCTCGACGGAGTATCGGGGGCTTGGGAGTCCCTTTGAATATTAATCCCATTGAGAGCCGGGGCCTGAACCTGACGGGTCCCAGATACGGGAAACCTGATTCGAATCGGAGCCCGGCGAGAAGCCTCTCCCCTCCAAGGAAGGTCTCTTACTTCGGCTCCAATGCCGACCTCCTCTGCGGTCAGGGCTCGAGCCAGGTCAGGCCGTGGGCCCAGAACCGGAGTCCCAGGAACGTCTCCCTCCTCCAGCTCATCTCGTGCCCGCCCTCGAGTCCGGCCGCCACAGAGTCGGAATGGAGACCATTCCGGCCTAACTCCCTAAATTACTTGCCCAAAAACAATTTGGTGGGAGACGGGGCGGCTTATGGGTCCGAGACCAGCCCGCCTGACAAGCTCTCCAAGAGGGAGGGGGCCAAGGTGAAGAACCCAATTAAGCCGAGTCCTGTGGATGGGAAGGAAGGGATTTCGGGATTTAGGGGATCTGCGGGACAGGAAACAAGCGGGAATTTGTATAAGCAGAAGCAACGAGGCCAGCACTTCAGGCCCCCTGCCCAGTACCAACTCCTGCCCAACGGGCCTGTCAAAGGGCACTTCCGCCCGCAGGAGGCCCTCCCCACACAGAATCTCTTTGGATCGGCACATACGCCGATGTCCGACTACCAGCCGCATCTCCAGGCCAAGCCCTTGACCAAAGGCATCTATAAGAGTCCGCATGCTTACACTAAGCCCAAACCAAGCTCCGGCTCCGAGGGACATTTTCACCTTTTTCCGGGAAAAATCCATGAAAATTCAAAACCTAGCTTCGGTTCACAAGGCCCATTTACGGTTTCTCAAGGAAAAATCCACGAAAATTCGAAACCAAGCTTTGCATCCAATGGCCCGTTTGTGCTTTCTCCAGGGAAAGTCCATGAAAATTCGAAACATAGTTTCGATGCTCAAGGCCCCTCCTTGCTTTCTCCAGGAAAAATCCACGAACATTCTAAACCAAGCTTTGCATCCAAAGGCCCCTTCGTGCTTTCTCCAGGGAAAGTCCATGAAAATTCAAAGCCGACGTTTGGTTCTCAAGGCCCCTTTAACCTTTCTCCAGGAAAAATTCACGAACATTCTAAACCAAGCTTTGCATCCAAAGGCCCCTTCGTGCTTTCTCAAGGAAAAGTCCACGAAAATTCAAAGCCGAACTTCGGCTCCAAAGGCCCCTTTAACCTTTCTCCAGGAAAAATCCACGAAAATTCGAAACCGAGTCTTGCTTCAAAGGGCCCCTTTAACCTTTCTCCAGGGAAAGTGAATGAAAATTCAAAGCCAAACTTTGGCTCCAAAGGTCCCTTTGTGCTTTCTCCAGGAAAGATCCATGAAAATTCGAAACCAAACTATGCCTCCAAGGGTCCCTTTGTGCTCACTCCAGGAAAAATCCACGAAAATTCCAAACCGAGTTTTGGCTCCAAAGGCCCCTTCCATCTTTCTCCAGGACATATCCATGAAAATTCAAAACCAATCCTTGGTTCCAAGGGCCCGTTTGTTCTTGCTCCAGGAAAAGTCCACGAACATTCAAAGCCGATCCTTGGCTCCAAGGGCCCGCTTCACCTGACTCCAGGAAATGTTCACGTAAAGCCGAAACCAATTCTCAAGGTTCCGCCGAATAAAGGATTTGGCCTGTTCGGGAGGCCCATTGTAAAGGCTAGACCAAATATAAAGAAGCCACCTACAAAAGGATTCGGGCTCTTTGGGAAGCCAAAAGTTAAGCCTAAGCCGGTTCTTAAACTAAAGAAACCCGGAGCTATTAAGGCTGGGAACTGCACGGCAAATTCTACAGTCATTTTTGTCCCAGTACCACTCCCTATCCCGATACCAATACCAATTGTGCCCGTCGTCGTTGTGCCGTTTCCATTTGGGGGCGGTGGCGGTGGAGGAGGAGGCGGTGGTGGAGGCGGGGGCGGTGGCGGAGGTGGCGGTGCCGGTGGCTGGAACGAAGGCTACAAAGGCTGGAACGAGGACAACAAAGTTTACTGTAAGTACACATATATTTATATTGAGAAAAAGCTTACTATTAGGGCTTATGGTATATAAACAACCTATCCTGGCCTCAAACAGTGCTTATTCATGGACAGGAACTGTATTTCCTAGTTGAAAAAGGCTAACATTAATTTATAAATGCTTAGATAACGTTAGGTTTGGTAAGTTTTTAACGATTTTTCTCCTATCGAGGCAACGAAAGCTTATTGGAAGAATAAGTACTTTATTTTTCCGGAAATGTTATTTATTTAAATTATAAATATTATTTAAATTTTATTCCAATTTCTAGGCCTTATTATTAAACTGCTAGATTCTGCCTATTTAAATCTATTCCTATTTAAATCGAATCGTGTCTTAGTTGAAATTTCATAACTTAGTTGATTTTTCAATTATTTAAACAAAATTAATTTAGATCTGAAAAATCCTTACTAACACGTTTACAGAAATCTATATTCAGTGCATTTTAATTATTTCCTAATCACTTGCAGCCCACTTGACGAGACAAAGCGCGTTTATTAATTACTGTATTTAAATGACGCATATTTTTTAGTTTCGTTAAATATCAACCTTCCCACACGCAGATAACTTGCATGTCATCTGCCTAAGTAGATCAAGCTGGGATTAATGTCCTTGCATACAGGACAGTCAGGCCCATATAAATTCGAAACGTATGCCTATCATTTCCAGGCCTGGCCGGACGAATTGGAGAAAGTAACGGGGGACAGGGGCCATAATATTATCCATAATCCCAACCATGCCTTCCCACATAACTGTACGAGATTTGTTTTTTTATTGCACGGGCTCAATCGGAGTCAAATAATAAAAATATGACGGCATTGTATTTCAATATTCAGAATCCCCCTGTTAGGGAGAATTCCTTCCTGGAGTAGCTAAACATGGAAAGCCAGGCCGGGGCCTAATATGAAATACTTTTTGTGTAAATAGTTTGAATTGTGTTTCCAGCCGTGACGGAGCCGTACCTAATTCGGGTCGTGACGGACGATGAGCGGGACGACGGCCTCGCCTCCTTCTGTATGGACTGGGAACAAATTCCTTGTGAGTCCTGGCACTATCATCCCGCATTCCTACGACAAGAGCAAGAAGACCGGAGATGACCGCTGACCTCGCCCACCACACTAACGTAGTACCTACTCTACTCACTCGATATAGTCCTAAAAAGAAAATTAATAAATGACGAAAGAGTTTCAAAACATTCCTCGTCGTTATATATATATTTTTCGTGCTGGAAAAGTCACTTTCCTCAGTAACGCCTAAGACGGCCAATTAAGCTTCCACCATTTTAACCGGAATCTCTCACCTCAAAGTCCAATTCCCCATACCGCTCGTTTTTCGTATCTCAATTTAAATAATTTGCTGAACAAAATTAAACACTTAGCATTTTTTACTACAAATTCCTATTTCCACCAGCATAGGTCATGACGAGTACCAAGCATCAGCTAAGGCGTAATTATCCAGTTCCCCCGTTAAATCTCTAAAACAGATGTTAGGATTTCCTTGGGCTATTCTCCGAGAATTCCTGGTTTAAATATATCGGTCAAATGAGGCTTGGATGCGAGCCGTAGACTTCAGGCTCCATCAGTCCATCCATTTTGATAGACACTTGATAGCCCTTAACAACCGGTTCTTACGTCAGCAAACTTATGGATATCTTGTTCTACTTCCTCAAGAGCACGCCCGCCCAAGATCCCTATCCCTGGAAACAAGTCAGAGAGACTGTAACAGTGGGACCGGCCCTCAGGATCTCTGAAGAGCCAAAGTCCTGAAGGGCCCTACACCTTCCTTCCAGAAAAATAATTCCTCCTACTATGCTCACTTGTCCAGCCCCGGAGGAGAGGCTTACTCAATCTTCCCCTTTGTTCCCATGGAAACATTACTTTATGGATTAGGTCCCATCCAGCCTAGAAAGAATGGCCTAATCTGTTTGTAAATCATTATTTGATGCCGCCCGGTAGAGGCCTTGGGCCCGCTGTGCCTGCTCCTGCTGGAGAGGTGGGAGGATGTGTGCATTGTTGATTTGATTTAATCTAATCTCTCAATCTCGGGTCCCAGGGAGCCTCGGCCGAGGTAACCTATGGAGACCGGGAGTCAAATGTAGACAAGCCCTTGGAGATTGAGAGCCCTTCCCCTGACTCTGTATTCATAAAAGATTAAAGGAGGGAGGGAAAGCTCGGAGTAGTAAGTCTCCGCCGGGGCGGGGGCCAAGGAGAAAGTAAATATTTACTATATACTTTTTGTAAATACTTTCCCTTACTGCCAACTGTCAATCAATAACTGGGCAGGAGGCCCATATGGATGGAGAGCATAAAGACCGAAAGCAGGAGGACCTAGTGCTAGGCCTTACAGTCCTCCGGATTCCCAACACTTTCTCTTTATTCACAATACGTAAGGGAAACACTTGGGAGCGGCGGCCTTTTGGGTACAAGGGTCCGGAGGCTCCTTATAACTCTGTCCATCTTAATCCTTAGGCTAGACGTAGAGGGTCTCTGAGTCAAGTTCATAGACGCTCCGGCCTCGATAATACTACTGCCTCATATTTTACGAAACGAGTTAGCCTTCTGATCCATGGGATTAATTTCCAGACCAGGAACTAGCCTTTGTTAAGTTAGTATTTTGCAATAAAAAAAATCCCACCCTGTAAATGAATTATATTCCCATTGTGGACAATCCTACTGAGGAAGTGCAGTAAACAAATAAGGGATGATTAAAGGTCCATAGCGCTATAGGGCCGCTCCAGTAAATATACCCTCGGAATGGAGAAAGCACCAAAGGCCTAAGCAACAGATGTTGGTCCATGTCTCCGGCCTCCTAATTTATTGGCCAGATACCCAAGTCTCATATCTCTCCTTGCTTTGGCCTACATAACTTTCCTCCACCGGCAGACTACATAAATATTTTGCATGGCATGACACATACGCATTCCAGGATTTCCGGACCCGGCCATGTGTATAACCACGAAAATCCGTCCGCCTGTAGAGTCCCTTACAAACATTTCAATCAGCCGCAATTAAAGGGCCTGGATTCTCCTCCCAGCCACTCCCTGCCAGGAACAGTACGTACTCCCAAATATTAAAGCCCTACCATTCGTAGCTTAAACCGAGGCCCAGACACCTACCACGCATTACTGGAGTTTAAGAATTGAGGAGGAGCCTTATCTCTTAGGGCAGCCAGGGCCACTATTAGGATTTTAGTGACCCGTTTGAAAGCCGTTGGTTATCTCGTGCCCGGTTATTCAAAGAGCTCCCTCCCATAAAGAGCGTAAGGAACTGGGCGGGCCGTAAAAGGAAGGGGAATAATAAGTGTAGTCATGGAATCTGTTCCATTTCCAGAGCGGGAAAAGGGATTGGGCCCCGGCCCTGTATCACTGTGTACTGAATAGTTTAGGATTAGGAGCCGGGGCCCGAGTCGTTGGCTCAATCCGCTCCTGGCTGGCGGAGAGTATTGGGAGCATATGGGAGGCCGCCGTGCGGCGGAAGTTTACGACTGGTCGTTTGGATTGTGACTTGAATGCAAATAATGTCTAATTCCCTCCAGGATCGTCAAATCGGTTAGGAACCCTTTCCGGAGAACCTTTATTGCTCATCAAAGTCAATTACGACTTTTCGGGGCTCAAATCATGCGTTCGGCCCGGGAACCGGGGGGGGCAATCTACATGCCAGCGGAGAAGTCCCTCGGCGGGCCCTGTCCCGGAACATAATGAAACGGGCGGAGAGCACAATAGAGCTCGGAATGAGGTTGAGGGCTCAATAAAGCCGGGAACTCCTTGGGACTCCCCGTAAGAGGCTGCTGGGGCGGGAGGCTGAGGCTGAGTTATACGGGGAGGGAGTTGGGACCCGCCAGGTCTCTTAATTAAGGGCCTACCCATTACAGGTCGCTTACCTACCTAATACTTGATTTACACCGGCTCCACCACAACACGACCTACATGGAAGACCTCAAGGAGCACCGAGCCGGCTTTTAATCCACCCGGCTCAGCGGGAGGAATACGGAGGGTCAAGCTGAGGAAAAGGCTCAACGGGGTTCATCTCAATGCATGAGCATGCGGCTTCAAACGTCTCGGTACAATTGATGGAAATAAGCGACATTACAAATCGGTGAAACTTCCTGTATACCGTTGCAAATATGTACATGCCGTTTTCCTTGGACCCTTGAAACTGTACGGCGGGAAAATTTCCAGCCCATGGCTGCTGCAACTGCTTACCATTAAAACTGTACGCAAAACAGAAAATATAGTCCAGAAGCTGTTGAAGCTGTTTGCCATCTAATTTGCACTGCGTATCATTGAAACTCCACTTCACACCATTAGAATTGTACAACATTTAAATATGACACTGGAAACGACACTTCGGAAACCGTACTGAAAATTATTGAAGGTGTCTGGAAACTGTTGAAACTGCATTGCATTTAGATAGTTTGAAGTAGATTAGGACTGCGCATCATTGAAACTGTACTTGAGCCCATAGACTCGAGTGTGCACAGTAGTTACAGTAATTACAGTAAGACTCCACGTCATTGGCTCTAATGCTCACCACCAGAGAGCCTTGTAGTGCATACCATTGAAGCTGTTAACTTTTAACTTTGGAAAATCGAGTCATTGACCAACTACCGGTGCTCATAATGATAATAGGCGCTGTGGAAAATGGCTATTGAAAAGAATGGCGGCTTACAGAATTTACTGAGGTCGAACCGAGGAGGGTTTAGTTACTTTTGATGGGAATAGGAGTCGTGGCTGAGCTCGTTGGACCGAGTAATGGAAGTGGTGCCTAGTGTTAGTCTTGGGCTCCTGCTCCCTGTTCTCACTCTGGCGGATTAGGCTGGCTGCTGAGGACCCTGCAGATTGATACTGCGGCCTCCTTGGCTCACTCCGGCTCTTCCCCGTCTCAGCCTTATTACTAGTATGTAATAGGTTATGGTAAATGATTATGCTTATGTTTATGTCCTCCAATCTCCCGAGAGTTCCCGGCCCCGCGGAATGAGAGATGGGACGGAAAATGGACTCGGATATTACGTAACGGGCCTATGCAGAGTGACTTTGAATCCAGGCTCCTTTCTCCTACATAGTATGCATGCGGAGGAATGAGCGGGACATGTGTATTACTCCTGCCTTGAGCCAGTCCGCCCATTGTCTGGCCGGATCATAAATATTGCATGCACAATTAATTTCATATTTACAGGCCAGGCCTCCTCCAGAATACATAATAGTTTAGATAATAGGAGGCGGGCGGACAGGAGCGGAGGAGGGTGAAATTGCATTACATTACCTACAGACAAGGGCTTCTCAGGACGGAATTTACAGTCAGCTGATCCCGGGCTCACAATTGAAATGTCCAAATGTAGGCAGAGGTTTGACACCGAGCGGCTTGAGCGGGGGCTCCAATCATTTATTATGTACAATGGCGGTGAGGTAGGCTCAATTTCTTTCTAACAACTAATAATTAAAAACATTTTTTATGGCTGATAAAAGCAATGCTGGTTCCTGCCTAGGGAAGAATACTTTCGCTCACGCCTCCCAAGAACAAAATTCAGTTAATTTGGGCTAGTTAACGTTGGGTTAGTAAGCCTCTATTGTAGCTGTTAAGTCAATATCCTTCGGAAGTATTTAGATACTATTTATTTCGTTTTGTCAAAATCAAGCAAGGCCAAATTGCTTTCGCAATACCTTTCCTTAATAATGCCTGCTTGTTGCTGAGGAGGCTCAATGCTCAGGATTATATTTGCGATACAATGCCAGGCTCAAGAATAGGATTATACAATGCTGTATAACTTTGTTTTCAAGTAAAGGACTCTTGTCCTCCGTCAGGACTGCTCTCGTGAATTGCGTGAGAGATATCAGAATTGATATCAGCTAACCTTTTGGATGGGAAATACTATAAGATGGATTAAGTCAAATTATAAGTTTTCGATGACTCGAACTACGTAGGTGTAACTGGGATATGATCCTGTGGTCCCCAGCAGAGTTGACCTAGAATGGGATGCATTGTAGTTTGTAGTAGATTGTAGGAGGAGAGCCGCTCTGGTTCTTCTTAAGCCGAGTCGCAATCCATCCATACCCAAATCCTCTGAATGGGCCTGCTGGGGAACTTGAAACAGTGTAGCGGCGTATTATTAGATAATGTTTTCTCCCTTTGTATATTACTCGAATCTTATTGTCCTCATTCATCTGGCCTCCGCCTCCTCCGCCTGCCTAACAAAGGGAGGAAGGGGCCTGGAAAGAAGTTAGGAGAAAATTCAGTTTCCGCCCTCCCCGCCTGCCCCTCCTCCCCAATTCCAGGCACGTAAACTCATTTTCAAAACCGGATTTGAAGAGGATTATACACTCTGATACTCCAGGAACCAAGGCCCAGAAAAACAGGACCATCCACTATGGGGAAAGCAAGGACAGTGCGGCGGCCTGCTCACACGTACTGTACAACGCATATCCATCCACAATTCAAATTTTACTCGATCTGAAGGGTTCGGATTCTGCATCGCGCTAAAAAAAGGTGCTCACTTATTAGTTTGCCTTTTTAGTACAAAAATAACTTGAACGATGAAAAGTTGGTGTATCAAACAGACTCCGACAAAAACAAAGATATAAATATCAGTTTTTTATCAGTGTGGTAAATACCAGTTTTTTGTCACTGGGGTAAATATCAGTTTTTCGAGAGTGTGGTAAATATCAGTTTTTTGTCAGTGTGGTATGTATCAGTTTTTCGTGAGTGTGGTAAATATCAGTTTTTCGTGAGTGTGGTAAATATCTGTCTTTAAATGGATGGTAAACATGAGTTTTTACCAAGATGGTAAGGATCAGTTTTTAAAAGTAGGTTAAATATATGTTCTTACCAGGGCGGTAAGGGTCAATTTTTAAAAGCATGGTTTATAGTATATGTTCTTACCAGGCTGGTAAATATCTGTTTTTAAAGGGATGGCAAATATAAGTTTTTACCAGTGTGTTATATACAGTATTGCTGACTAATCGAAGCCCAATTTTGATTTTTGATTATTGAGAGCATACATATTTCGTGGAACTGTATACTGTGAAGGTTATAAGAGATATTGTAGGACTCGCCGGACATTATCAATATACGCTTATATGTATATGTGGTGTAGTTGGGAAGAAGGAGGCTGGAGAAAGCTGTCTCTGAGGACGTCGGAGGAGGTTAATGAATACACAGAAAAAGTTAAATCTCGTATATGCATATATCTAAATTCTCTTTATATGCTCCACAGGATAAGGGACATACCTAGGTACGTACACATATAGAGTAAATACCTTAAGCCTCCTATTCCGCCGAATAAGATTTCACTCCTAACCCTTTCTTCCAAGGCACTAACGACTTTCTTTACATTGGGCTCCCACTCTTATTCATCCTCCTGGGGAAGAATCCCTTTATGTCCTCAAGTCTATATCTACTCTAGGAGATGTCATTATGCCTCTTCAGTGGAGGGCTCAGGATCTTTTTACATAAGTTCATTTCTCTTATTATACAGGGCTCATTCTAAGCTCCGAAAATGGAATTACCATGCCCAGAGCACACTCCAGGATTTAGAGGCATGTTCTTATTTTTTAAAAAAAAGCGGCACTAATTTATTGATTAACCGAGTCTACGATTGAGTAGCAAAATGTGTGTCACTTTTCTGTGGTCCACAAAATATGTCAAAACTGGCTCAGTCCAGCTTGACAGCATTTTCCTAATTAACCTGTTTGGGAATTAAGTGGATGACACTACGGCGAACGCCTTGTGAAAAGAATTATGGGTAACCTTTAATCCAGCTCTTTTCTTATACATACATAGTTTTAGTGCCATGTGCTGTAGTAACTAAGCGGGGATTTTATCGCTTTTTCCTGAAGATGTAAGCCGTAACTATGTCAGGGATTCAAATTCCTTATTGGACTTAATATATAGAGGTCAGAGAGTTAGCGTGCAGCGGAAGCATTGCCTCCTTTACTATGTACCGTGTCATCCATTAGTGTTAATGGGTATTACTTAATTAAAGCCGGATATTAAGTGAAGCTAAAATAAAACGTATTTCTAGCTGAAAAAGAGAATTAATCTACGGCCTGCAGAAATGGCTTTAACCTAACCTCAAGTAAACTAAAGTAACCTAATATTATCTTGGTGATAATAATGTATACTTTAATTTAGCTGGAGAACATCAAACTTACCTAAATTCTTCGGATTAAAGTAGTACAAGAAATATATTTATTTCCGCTGTCCGTAATTTTAAGAACAATTGTTTTTCAATACAATGCTCAATTGGAACTTGCCTTTGCTGTTGTAACCGTATTAAGGTAGCCCGAGCCGTGTGTTTCTCCTCCTGAGATTTCGGGCTAATAAATTATGCCGCCCATCCCCTGGGCCCTGAATTCCCATGATGAAAGGAAGGGAAGGCCTAATGTAATCCGCGTCTGCTTGTATAATATACTGTGAGATCATGGTCTGGCGCAGGGGGCCGACCAGGGACCCGACAGCCAGACACAAGCATCATGCGGAACATTAGTCAGTAATTGTAGGGTAAGATAAAAGGCTGACCGATCCGGATCCCCGAATCCGGGCAGGAACCAGGAATTTATATTCTCCAACGAGCCCCTTGCGTAATGACCGCTACCACGGGTTCCCCCAAAAGAATGACCGGACCCGAGGCCTCAATAATTCAGGAAGGACAACAGGGGAGCTGGGCTCCCTGTCCGCTCACTTCCGCTTAAAATAGGCTTGGGTCCAAGAACAATAATGAGTCCGCTCATGTTTAAATAAGAGGACCCCGGCCACTCCGTCCCGCCGACCCGCGGAATAATAAATCCGAGACAGGTTACCTAATCCTATGCCAATAGAAGGTTCAAGGCTCGGGAGACTCCGCTATCCAGGTTCTCAGTTCTTTGACTTCCCCACATTAATAATGGAGGGCCCAGGCGGGCGTTCTGATTAATGAAACTTCACTTTCAATATCCCGATTTCCCAGGAGCCTCTTATGGAGGCCTAGCTGTAAAAGTACGGATTTAAAAGTATGTTTTATGGAGCTCATTTTGGAGTGGGGACTCCGGACAATGTTGGTGTTAGTTGGAACGGAATTCGAGATCTGGACCTCTCAAATCATCATACGTGGGAGATAGGAGCAGGCACATTTAATTTTGATTTCTAAGTTACTCCTACGCACTGAGACATAAATGCACGTTTAGCAATTAAGACCCGCCTGCTTACCCCCCAAAGCCTCCCTGTCTACCGCAACATATTAGGCACTCCTTGTTATTTCCCTCCGGGGCCCGAAGTAATTACTGTAATTATATTATTTATGGGGATGAGCTCTGGGGGAAGATGAGGCCTATGACAAAGGGATTAGTACAATATGAACCTGTTTGGGGGAAGATCCCGGCCCAACCTATTGTGTAGTCTTGCTCTGTAGATTTCCCGGCTGATCAGGCCTAATGCAAATACATTTCTCATTTCTTTACAGGGATTTCATTAGATTCCGCAAGCAGCTCTCTCCCTCCCCGATCCCACTACGGGGATAAGTGTTCAATTATGGGACTCGGAGCTCCGCCGTCCCTCCGCCAGGCCTCCATTCTGGATTCAGTTGGTAAATAATTGGGAGAGATTTGGGAGGATTACCCAATTGATTACCTCGTCCGTCCTCCTCCTCAAATTTGAATGTCCACAAGGAGAGGCTGGAGAGCCAGGAAGAGATCTGGCTTAAGTCCACAGGACTTTGGGGTCCTAAAACTTTCTCCCCTTTCTCATCCCGGTGTCAGTCTCATTCAATCAGCAGGAGCTTAGGAGGATTTATGTGGGGAGCCCAATAAAGGAAACAAACATATTCCTACTTTAATTGCGTTATAAAAAGGAGGCCCAATTTCGTTTAGGTCTCCCCTTTACTACCACGCCTTTTACTATGGGCACCTGCGCATGCGTCACACGCACTTCCCATTCCCCAGTACCCTTCAAATCATAACTCAGGAAGCCTCCAAAATTGGCAAGCACTGATACGGACCTCAAACTAGACTACACCACATTTAAATGAGTTGAAAATAACCAGCAGCTAAAAAATCGAGCAAGATATCTATTTTTGCAGAAATCTAAAGCCATCTCTGTCCTGGGACCTGCCTTTAAAACTAAAAAAGAGTCGGACTGAGGGGTAGCTCAAAGGAAACAAATCCTCCCGTCTCCCGCCTAATCTTCCGCCCTCTCCCTGTTGTCAAAATGAATGTTTGGCGGGATTCCGGACCGGTTCCCGGGCCTCAACAACTGAATTATTAGCCCGGGCTAAGCAAAGCCTGTCTCCTCGAGATAGTCAGTCAAGTCCAGGTTGGGAGCTCGGGCTTAGGGGGGCCGTGGAAGTGTGAGGGAAGATGATGATGTATGGTATTAATGTAATCCCTGGATCCGGCGCCGGTGAAGCCAGTGAAAAGAAGTCGGGCCCTAGCCAACCTAATATTCATGAGGAGGCCCTTTCCCAGGGAGAGGGGCCTGGCTAGGCTCCGGCTCCTGGAGGAATGACAGGGAAATTCATGGGCTGGAGAGATTCGATGACAAAATGTTGAATGTTGAACAAGTCGGGAGAGGAGGATAAAGGAGGGAAAGATGAGGAGGACGGAGCCCAGGAAATCTACTACATGTATCACATAGTTGACATTTTTCATAAAACAGACAATTTCCTGGGCCCAGGGAAAGGGACGGAGAAAGTTGGACTCGGAGTCCCAGCCCACCAGCCTCCCTCCTTAAATTAAGCTATCCGTTCCCCCATAATCTTCCTCCAGGCCCTCAGATTGATTTCTATCATTTCAATCCCCACAAAAAGTATATTATTTCGGAGAGCCAGGAACCGGCTGGCTCCTCATTCACTGTCACCTTCCCTAAAGGTCCACATTAATAGGCCGGAATCAGGTCCTGTGGGGCAGGGGCGGAGTCGGCTAAACACGGGAGGTTCTATCACAATTTGGGACCGAAAAATACAATATTCTTGGGTGAAAAAGTAAATAAAAGGTGTAAAAAGTAATAAAGGCTACCTAATTCAGTCGAATTTTTATCCGGATAATTACGAAATATTTGTAATTATAACGGAAGAGTAGTTCCGGTTTAACTATACATGCAGACAATGGGCCAGAGCGTAATTGACCTGACTCACGTACAAGGCAGGCTATCATATGACGTCCATCTTCTTAAATGCCGTTAATTGTGATTTATTGATAATAGGCCATAGCATAGGAAGTCCCTTCCGTTCATGGGCTATCTTTAGTACTTTAATGGGTTTCTTCGTAAATTTATTGATTAGGTAGACGGTAGCCGAACTTGAGATACTCCGTGGGCATCCTCTGGACTGGACATTGGGACTCATGAGCCCATCACAAAATCGGGATTACGTACTAAGTACATTATGGGCCGGGGGTTGGAGTGATATCAAGCCCTGGATTTCCATGCCGGACATTTAGTAGTTGTTCTTGGAAGTTACTAGGCGCCTCAAGTACTCTTGAGTACCTACTCGTACTGCCTAAAAGAGATTGAGGGGAGGGAGAAAGTTCAAAGGGCAGGCTCGGTCGTTGACATAACATGGGGAAAGTCAACTCCCGGATTATTAAAGATGAAAGGGGCGGGGAGCGTAAACAAAGGAGAAAAATAATAATAATGGCAACTTTTTTGTCTTGGCCCGGGCCAAGTCCTACTTAAGACAGCATGCCAAGTCAACTGTTTGTGGAAGGATCCAATTAGAATGTCAGTCCGGTTCAATTCCTGGAGACGACGAGGGGGTTGACTGGCTAGGGAAAGCACGTGCCCCAACACTGAATAAACGTGAGGGGGGTTATAGAAGGAGTTCAAGTTGACTGCCTCCTCAGGATCTAATTCAATTCCCAGCTCAGCTGAGACGAAGACACGAGATTCAGGCTTCTTGGATCCCCTCTCTATGCGACCAATCTGATCCTGCTTTCCCGGATCCCCTGACCAGACCAACCGCTGGGCCATAAGATAGAATGCCTTAACTTGCTGATCTAACTTATGTCTCGTATACCTTTATTTACATTTTAAAGTAATTTTTAAACTGCTGATTGGAAAGTAAATTAGGCCAGAGCATAAAATTCTGATGTAGTATCAACGTGAGAACGAGTTAGACTTGAATTTGAGACCCGAGACTGACCAATATACATACAGCCCAGTTTCCTAACCCAACTGCAAAACATAGGCGTCTGCATTGAGGCCCTTTTCAAATCACTTAGTACTCCTTCCTCCCTTAAGGGAATCCAATATTGGGGAATATTATAGCTGATGCAGGGCTGGGCTTAGGCGGGGCCTAAAGTGAAATAAGTTTTATTATTCAAATATGAGAGAGAGGCCGGAGGATCCCAATGTGTTTCAGATAAGTAGACACTTTGGTGTAAATTGTAAATGTGGGCCTCGTCCTAGCCGGAGCATTGTAGTGCTGCTGGAGTGGGAATGGGCGGGTTGATCCATAGTAGTTGGGCCGGAATGGAGAAAGTGGGAAAAGTGCCTAGTAGCCATAAACGTTGTACTCTTCCCTGCCTCGAGCAGCAGCCGAAGCTTAGCTCCTTGGCGTAAGGTGGGGAATTCCCAGAAGGAAGTCAAGTTATTATATTATGAGAGATAGATATGAAATGATCCGTATCCCATCATCGGCCTCCTCCCTCCCTGCCTACGTGTGCACAAAAATGGGGAAATCAGGCCCCGGCCCCCGAAAGGAATTTTATTCAAAAACTTTCCATTTATATGACAATCAAATGCTGAATAGGACCTCTTCCCCCCGCCCTCATCTCTCCTCTCATTCAGTCAGATTTATACGGACCCCTCCGCCGGATAGAAACTGAAGGCGGAGGCAGGAAAAGTCCAATAGGAGAAAGAAATCTCAGGAACCAAAAACCACTCTCCTCCCATCTAATAATAATAATGTAATGCTAAATTCCGAACTCTAATTCAGATTCCCATGATCCTGGTCTGGAGGGAAGAGGCTCTCCGACCTCGTATCACTCAATCTTATCGACGGAGGAGTCTGGATGTCTCAGTCCTCCAACTTCCAGTTTGAAAGGAGCGGGGGGCTACCCTCATCATCATATTCCGATTATATTAAATTAGTGGGAGTGACGGGTGACGAGTCCTTTGATTCAGTCCTATGGGCTGAGGCTCTCAAACATTCATGGGAACTGAGTGGGCTCCGCACGCACCAAAAATTTGGAGAACTTTTTCTTGGAGAAAGTGCCTACGGAGGGAAATTCGGGTTATGGATATTCATGCATGGGCTATGGAATTCGTTGCGGTTGGCGGGGTACAGGCAGGAGGGGGGATGTGCACTGAGACTCAGAGACAGTCAGACCATAATTGGTAGGACCTCAGATCCTATGCCTATGGATATAACATAGTGTATTAAAAACTTTTTAAGGATCTCACTCCATAGTTTCTTGAATTTTGAGCAAGTACTAGACTAGTTCCAAGTCAGTAAAATCTGCTTCCAGTATCAGTTATATCTCGTTACTAGGTATATACTACTTTCGTACCAAGACGTATGACCTCCTCAATACCCATTGCTATAACTCTAATGCTGCACAAATTGATCCAAGCGTGCTTAAAGGTTTCAGAACTCTGGCCTTTTACGTTATGGCCGTATTATGGTCTGTGATGGCAGAGTTAAGTTACAGTTAATTCAAATAAAATATACCTCCTGGACGCCCTTTTTGAGTGATGTCGTGTCGGGAGGTTGGAATATTCAGGTCCGGGTCGCTATGGGCCGTGGGGAATATAAAAGTATCCGCAAATTCCTTAGGAATTTTTGGAAATCGTCAACAAAAGACTACAATATCCGTTGCTAGGCGTCATGTTTTTGGCCAATATAGTACTGACCCTTGACCCTAAAATTCTCATGTTCGAACTTGCTCTTTCTTTTCGACATAACTATATGTATGCGCGATGTAGTGGGTCTGGGTTGAGAAATACGACCAGGACCCAGTGGACAAAGCCACTTTTGGAGTAATTTTATATTACTTAGAAGACAAGTCCGAGTCACAAAACGAGATCCTGTTAGCGACTAAAACAGATGAGCACAGCCCTGGGTTCCTTCCCCTGTTTTGCGGACTAGTGGACACGCATCTGCATCCTCAGGATCCTCTCCGACCCCCGCTCATTATTTTATTGACTCTGGGCTGCTGGGAGACCGGCTGGAAGTTGGTGGAGTAAAAAAGAAAAGTTAAGATGCCTCCATCAATCATCGAGGAGCCCGGGCAGGGAGAGCCAGGGTGGCCTGGACTCGGAAGCCCTAACTTTTAGGACGCCCTTTTGTGCTCCACGCTAAAAGCCTTTCTCTTCCCATTACCCCTCCTGCCCCCTCTCCACTATGTATGCGCCAAGGTGTTTGGCCACACATTATGATGGGCTTCCGTTGAGCTGGGCACGAGGGCCCAGCTCCTTAACTTATTGGATTGGAACCCGAGAGGAAGGTGAGGAGGGGACAATGGACAGCGGACTTTCTCCAGCCGGCCCTAAACGGGCCTCCCTAATGAAATACGAGGCTCTGTATTAAATTGAATGGAAATCCGGGACTGAGTACCTACGGAATATAATACGGAGCATGGGCCGGAGGTTGACGGACAAAGGGACTGGCTCCATTTCCCAAGTAGTCCACCACGACTACTAGTCTCATCTCAAATTGATTTCTCATGCATTTTCCATTTCGGCCATTCCCCCTCTGTCCACATCGTAGAAACTCAGTTTTAGGGAACCCATAACCTTTCCTCCTCAATCATTTGAGTCGAGGAGGGAGGGAAGGACCACCAGGAACCCATTTGGGCTCTCCTATGTAGCTGCCCACTCCCCACTATACTGTGTGGGGACTCCGGGACAATCCTTGATGAATCTGTGTCAGTCTGCCAAACAGTTTGAGTTTTGGCCATACTCGGCTCCATTCACTGGTAGCAGTTTGGAGCCTGGACCCTTGTAGGTACTATGTATGTACATGTTCTCACGACGTGCCACCCATTGTGCTCCAAGATAACGCTGGCTGACCTTACTTCCCGCAAATTCGGTCTGGCACCATGAATGTACTTTGGCAGGGAGAGGCTTGGGGACGGAGAAAGCTTTTCAGAATGCTCTTTCGCCAGCACTTGACGGAAAGTGAATTAAATATGAGGAAACGTCTCCCATATTCTGCTCTTGCAATTATTGGATACATCTACCCACCCACGGGCATACCGAAATACAGATAGTATGAAGAAATACCGCTACGTACTCAAATTTAATGATATTCAGGTACATATAGCGTGCTTGGTGTTTACCTCTATTAGTAAATGTCGAGTGTAATGTATCCCGGGATCCGCGGTCTACTCCTAAATGGACACTTATATTTATAATGTTCCTGAAATCTTTGAGCCGGAACAGGGGGCCGGAATCCATTATGTATGTCCTTCCATTCCCTGACAAACACTATAAATTCAGTTTGGGCCCTGACACCCTTCTCAAAGGAAACGATGGGATCGGCCTATGATGGGAAAGAGTACAGTACGTAATAAATCGAGGCCCGCTGCCTGTCCATGTCTTCAGAGCGATTAGACACGGTGTTCAGAATGGTTGGAGGGCCGCCGTAATAAATATAATATATTTCCGGACCGTTTTATTCTAACCGAACATGAAGGGGGCCTACCTGGTCGGGAGCAGGAGCAATCAGACGGAGAAGATGAACCAATCTCTAATACGCGAAATTCAATTCAATTCACTCACTCATTCACTTAGGGCTCCGAGGCTCTTGGACAATTCCCACGATAGTAGGCCCTCAGTGAAGGAACATTATTATTCGGGGGCTCCGGAGGGCCTAGGCTCCGGCTGGGAGCCATAAATTCCCAAAGAATGCACTGGAGCCTCGGAGAAAGTTAGAAAAATGTGATCCTCCTCTGACAAATTGTATTATTTTCTAAAAATAATAGAATCGGATTTTCCTTTGACAAAGGGGAAGGGAAAGGATGAGGCGAGGCTGGGGCTCTCCTGTGCTAAAACTAGTGCTCCAGGACCCCGGCTCTTAAGTGCGTGATGACCTACAGTAATCCTGAATTCCATTCATGTATCTTATGGACCCGTTCTGGGCCTGCTGGGCTAGCCGGATAACACTGTAGGCCGTCAATTGGTGGCCGGCAATTTGCGTGCACTCTGGACCAACATTTAGTTCCACAATTTCCAGACTTACACTTTACCTATAGGTCTGTTTAGGTTTGAACACTTCAACTTATACATATATATATATAACTATTTCTCATATGGCTTCTGTTAAAAATTCACACATTTAAAGAAATTCGAACTCTCAAACCTCAAATCAGGCGTTTTCAGACTCTATTAACAAATTTAAATTTCGTAGAAAACATTGAATTCTACGTTCTGATATTGCCCAGAACCACACTGAGACTTATTAATGAGAAAGCACAAAGCTGCACATTCAAAAACCAAATATACGAATGAAACCTACAACTGTTGGTTTTCAAGAAGCCAGCATCTGCAGCAGTAACTGTGCATAACAAGACTTTCGAACATGCTTGCCGGGTAAGTGGCAACTCGTCGCTTTCTCTTTGAAACCAGTTGCAGAACATATGTACATTTTAGATACTTTAATGTGCGTGATGTGTCCATTTCTCCTATTGACGTAACCTTTGCGGTTCAAATGTACATTTGTGAAAATCAAACGTGTTTGCTTTGCAACTCGCAGCTTTCCCCTACAGTTTAAGATCACGTGTGTTTTTTTGAAGGCAAAACGTACTTGCCCTTTGCAACCTGCCAATTTAACTTTGAGTTTCAAATGTTGCGGGTCATATATCGCTTCAAAATATGAATTTTGCTGCTTAACATATCGCTTTCTCCGAAAGTTGCATCGCAAGCCTACATGTAATTCCGAACGTGGTTTGTTTGATTTTGGGTCAAATTGGCGAATCCAAATTGGCGAAGCGGTCCACATCGTCGTATTACTGTGAAATCGAGTAAGAAAGTGTAAAAAGCTCACATTCACGATTTGTCATTTTGCGAAAGAACAATATCCATTGGCCTATCAGCCGATTGATGATTGAAAATGTATGGGCCCACAATTCTATATCAAAGCGGTTTCCGGAAAAAACGTCGATCGAAGAAGCGTCGTCGTTTGAACCATAAACTGTCCGACCTATGTACCATGTACCTATGTATGTATATGTATGTGTAGGATCCAGCCAACACTTTAAATCTGACGGTTTCATAACCTTAATATAACAGGTATTACTCTTTGTTTCTGTCCGGACAACTCATTTCAATCCCATTTTAAATTGTTAACCTAATTTTATACACATTTCACTAAAGTTCTACGCATATGCTTCTCAGTACTCACTGCATTTATTCAATTTTACAATTCGTCATCAAGATCTTCATAAAAACGATTAACGAACTTAACTGTGTTTCCAATTGGTGGAAATCGTGTATTCGCAAAAAAATTCTATTTCATCCGCCAATTCCCATTCCCGAATGTGACCGGCTACCGCTTCTACGTAACATGTCGCTTTCTCTTTGAACTAAACTAACTGTTGCAGGTCGTGTGTACCTTTCCAAAATTGTATGTACATGGTGTACAGCGTGGAACTTACAGCTTTCTCTTAAATGATGACCCCACGTTCGAAATTGTATTGCATATACATACATAGTATCCATGAAAATGCATAAAAATGTGAGTAATGGAATGGGTCAGAGAGCCTACAAACTCAGATGAATCCGAGACATGTAGTATGTCCATAGTTGTGGTAGAACGGGCCATAGGAGTCCAGACCCCTGATCTCCCCTCCGCCAGTGAAAGGTCTATTGGGGCTCCTGCTCGGTACTTGTCCATATTTGTAGGTAGTGCTGTAGGGGGAGGCCCATTATAATTTAACAATGATATTAGGAGTCCTCCTTCCGCCTACTTCCTCCTAACTCAGTTAGTCGTTTTAGGTGTGAGCACCCTTCCCCTCCCCACTTCCCCCTATCTCTTACTTATTAATGACCCGAGTGCGTGCCGTCATTCAATTGAGAGCTCCCCCAGTCCCCCCCATTCTTCCTGTATCAGTAATAAAAATAGGGAACTTTGAGTCCGGCAGACAATTTACTCTCTTGATTTTATTCCTTGGCTCAAGAACTGGTGCTGGGGCCCTTACGAGAGTCCATTGTAGTCCCTCCCTCCTTCCTTCCCGTCTCATCAATAGGCCCCTTCAACCCGCCGCTTCCTACTCCGTCTCGTAAAACATCTTTTATTGCTCCGAACATGCATCTCGAAACAGTTACAGAGGCTGGGACGGGCTGGAGGATGGATTTAATTAATTTGGGCAACCTGGAGCCGGACCATAAACAGGGAGGCTGGAGTTGGATTTTAAAACAGGATAAGCATGGAATCTCTCTATCTCTGGATTACTGATCATAAATCAAACGTCTTGGATTTTTGAGTTTCTGTCCTTAGCTTCCATCTTATGTCAAATACTGAACCAGATCTTAATTAATTCACTGGGTTGTATTAAAATGTCAAAGGCATGTCAAAGTTTGACTCTACGATGATTCAGCTTCAATTGGAATCAGAGCCCCCCTCATTCATTCTCCCCTTTGACTTTAGCTAAATTGCGACCTTTGTTTCAATGGTGATTTCAGTTGCGGAAATATTTAATATACACATAAGAGACACTCCTGTAGCACTGTTCAATTACTTTTTGTCGTCACATTAAACCGATGACTTCTGGCTATACCTATACACAACCTTGTATACGTGAACCTACCCACCCAGCCGGGATCCCAAGTACAGGACAATGATGCATGGATCCACCTTTTCCCCGGCCCGGACATAATACGGGAATTAATACAATAATCCCAGCCCCTTATATTAGGAACAATAATGGGTCGTATAAACATAAGTCGAGGGAAGCAATAAAAAAAAGTTTTGGGAAGGTATAAACGTAATAGAGCCAGTTTTGTTCTGCTGGAAACGCAGAAAGAGAATAGGAAAGGAAGCCAGGGGGAATGGATCCAGAACCCGGTTGTCCTTCTATTATTCGGTTATTTGGGGGGGAACTGGTTGAGCCGTCCGTATCCAGAGCGCCGGGCGTTTTGGGGCCAGGTCCTCGAAGAACGGCACAAAAGTGGAGAACCACGTGGAAGGAGGGCTCAGTAGAGAACCCGGTCCCGCCCGGACACTACCTCTCGTCTCCTCTCTTAAACACATACGGACGGACCCCAAGTTCCGATTTCTAATTATTCATTAGGCCTGGTGTCTGTAAGTGTTCGGCTGTCAGTTCCAACAGACGCTCCCAGGATTGGAACAATAGGGCCCACCGCCGGATCTCATTTGACTAAGAGCCCGGCTTCTTTCCGCGGGCCCATTAATCAGTCCCGACAGGCGTCTCCAATAATTCAATTAAAAACTTAAGAAATTCCGGCCCCGGCCGGGAAAGTTAACATTTAAATAAGTATCAGTCTTGAGGCGGCCAGGAGTCGTGTCAGGCACCAAGGAGGCCCCGGATTTATCCGGCCGGATTACAAAAGTTTCCCTCCCAGCCTGTCAGCCAAAGGAAAAAGGGATTTGTCATGGGCGGATTATTGGGCTCATCTTCTTAAGCTCTGCCCAGCTCCGCACATTGTCATCAGCTCCGCCGGGCCTCATCCCCCTCTCCACGACTGTCATTTCTATGCTGATTGGAGTGCCGGCGGTATTTTGAGTCCCCCACTCCTCATCCACTTACATGGACATTTGTGTGGGTGCCAAGAGGGGGAGTTGGCCAGGTCTGACTTCCACTTTGGCCTCCGACCTCGGAGTCCCAGAGACGGAGATAGGCGGGGGCGGGGGAAGGAAACAATACGCTCTGCCACACCTCCCGTCATCATCACTATTCATTAGGCCGGAGTGGTTCTAATTTAGGCCGGTATTTCCTCCTTGTGCCAAAAAGGAAGCGGAGAGTGGGGATGCATTCCAGACGCGGGAGCTCATCCCCGCGCTTCCTCAATAAGGCCCTGCCGGGGCCTACTAAGAACGGGCGGAAGCCGAAGGGAGGTCATGACCCGCCGCCGGCCCCTCCGGCCCAATGGCCGAGCTACCTCCTCATTCTTCTCATTTCGGTGGCCGTCTACTGGAATAGTCTGGGAGGGGACTTTGTCCATGATGACATTGTGTCAATCGTCCGGAACCCGGACGTGAGGCCTGGGACGCCGTGGTCAAATCTATGGAAGAATGACTACTGGGGGACGCCCATGGCCAGCCCCACCTCACATAAGTCATACAGACCCCTCACTGTACTCTCCTTTAGGTAAGCAACAGCAACTATACCAGTATCAAAAATCCAATGTATTATTTTCACCGAATTTTATATTTAAAAAAAAAAAACTACTGCAACACTGAAGGGAATGAATTCCTTTAAAAAGAGTTCTAGTCTAGCAACTGTAGTTGGCCGTAATAGGGATTAGTACAACAAAACTTAACACTCTTTCGATGCAAGAAGCGATTTGCAAGGTATATGATGATTTGGTTAAGATTGTATTTTATTAGGATTAGGACGTAATAATCTAATTAACTTTTATTTTTTAAATAGAGTATGATGTGTGTGCATATGTGTAGGAGTAATTGACGTTTGTAAAATGTCCAACTTTATATTAGAAACCGTAACATACTATAATCCGAGAACTCTGCGAGCAGGGAGGACAGTTTTCTCTCCACTGATTTCTACAATATGTGCTAGGTTAGGTACGACTTCCGACCTTTGAGCTTAATAGGATGCCTACAGTTACATTTACAGATTTTGACAGGTCTAGCTAGACTTGTGCCTCCAAAATTGACCCAGATCCCTATTCCGAGTACAGAGCCTCTTCCGTATTCCTAAGTCGGGCTCTCAAAGGTTGTAGGGCTCCCGGACTCCGAAAACGTTCCTGGAGCGAGGTGCCTGCCTGTAGATTGTGCGGAGTAATAGGTTTTGGGGAGAAAGGTAAGCCAGTCCTTCGGACCCGTTTAGCCTCTCCTGGCTCAATTTAAGTGTAAACGGACCAAATCCCATATGCTGGATTTCCCTATCATTCCGAATTCCGGGAGCCCTTCCCCGTACTGTGTCAAGTTATGAATTGGGTAAGCAGTGGGGCTAAGGCTAAGGCTCCGGCCTACTGCGGAGCGATACAGGGGACAAAAAGTAGGAGGAGGGGGTGTTCCTCCTTCACTCTCGTCATGTTATTGAAAAGATCAGATAAGTGTGAGAATCATTCATCCGTGGAGAAGATGGCTTTAGTGAAAACTTGAATATTTTCCTATGGGAGAAAGGAGAGAGGGAAACCATTAAAGATTGATCTTCCTCTTTCTCTACTTCCACTACTACTCAGGAATAATACCCAGAGCTCTGTTACGGCTAATGGGGCCTTGGCCCAGACGCCCGAATCAATACCCAACTCAGCTACAGCTCTCCGCACTTCTCAAGCATCTCTAGTTTAGATGCCGAATTCCGAATTTTGAGCATATGAATGACATCCAGAAATGTATTTCTCTATTTATTCAATGTGCTATTTTATTTTCTTATATTAACTTAAACTAGCCTCAATTAACCGAACATGATCGAACCTAAGCTAGCCAGAGCTAACCAAACCTACCCTAACCTACCCTAAGCTAAGTAAAGTAAGCCATAATCTAACCGAAACAACCCAAAACTAACCTAATCTGACCTAAGCTAATCTTAACTAACCTAACATAACATAATCTAGCCGAAACTAACCAAACATAACCTTTTCATACCTAAGCTAATCTTAATTAACCTAAGATAACATTATATAGCCAAAACTAGCCCGACCTAACCTACGCTAACCCAAGCTAACCAAAACTAACCTAACATAACATAATCTAGCTGAAACTAACCAAACCTAACCAAATCTAACCTTAGCTAACCAAAGCAAGCCTAAGATAACATAATCTAGCTTAAACTAACCAAACCTAACCAAATCTAACCTAAGCTAACCAAAGCAAGCCTAACATAACAAAATCTAGCCGAAACTAACCAGACCTAAGCCAAACTAAGATATTCTAGGTTTGTGGACATTGGACATGGTAAATAATTCCCTTCCCAATAACCATATTCTTATGGTCCAAACTTAATATTTGATAGATCAAGTCATAACGAATATATCCAACTACCTTATAGCGACGGATAATGGAAGCTGTCAATCCATATCCTTGCGGGTTAAAATGCTGTATTTTAGTTAGTAAGCTTTATACTGTACATGGGAATATTAGTTAGTTATTGTGTAAATAGTTTGATTTTCAAGTTCCCTGTAACATAGTTGTCGCGTGTAGAGTGGACGGAGCACATCTCCCACCGTTCGTTGGTTTTGGCTCCCAGTCCCTAACGCAGTCTAAGGAATTTGGGTCCTAAACCTAGCCTCTAAGGTTACCTCCATTCATGCCCGCCGACAATCCATGCCTGTGTTAGGGAGGACGGGGCTGAAAACTTTATCCTGAAAAAATGCAAATTGCTTAAACATTCCTTAAAAAATTTCCCCATTGTGCTTGACACAAGAAAGGAAGGAGGGGGGAACATATTAGTTTTTCTTTCTCCCCGACATTACCTTAGAGCTGGGATCGGGTTTTACGGGCCCCAGTATAACCGATTCCGGACGTACCTTTACATACTACAAAGTACCAATTCCTCTTCTTCATGGCCTCTCCATATGCAGGAGACAGATAATAGGGAATTGAGGGCCGTCCGCCTATTAGAATACAGACGGGCAAGAACAATGAGGGAAAGGGAATGGAATCGGATTGAGATTGAGCCCTGCTCAGGGGCGCCCGGATAAGTTTTCCCAAGTAGGCTACAGTATAGAAGCTTCAAGGACCGTGTTTTACTTAACGATTTGCCATATAAGTTTATTGGCGCCACAAACCTTCCATTTCTAACTGTGCGTAATTTAATTTATATTTATTTCACCTGTATTTTTCATGCCGGTAAATTATGTTACTAGAAAAGCTGTATAGTTGAGGAGAATAAATTCTCCTTCTGCAGTCCTAACCTTACCTAACTTATTCTAATCCAACGTAGACTAATAGGGTTAAATTTAAAAAAAACTTAACCATTCTTCAGTGAACGACATTGTATTTTCCTCTAAAGCCCATAGTTTTGTCCACACTGAATTATTACACAGATTCTTTAGTCCGGATCGTGAAATGATGCTCTAGGACCGGCCCTGAGCTCTACAAAAAATCCTCCTGATTGCCTCAGACTTGGGAGAAAGTGTGTGCTGGACGGGCCTTAGAAAGTCCCATAGGCCCGCTCACCCGGGAACCCGGGAAAGTACTAATGATCGCAATTTGTGTCACAGTTCAAGTTCAAGTCACGCCAGGCTCTTAAATTTTAAATCAGGACTAGTGGAGGGAATAACTGCACCCATTTATGGCCACTTACCCTCCGGAGGCAATCATATGGAAAGGCTCGGGCTCTTGAAGGGACTCTAGTGCTTCGCGTAATAAAATTTAATACTTCGTCACTATGTGTTCTGCCCGGATAATGAGGAGGAAGGTCCCTATTTTTACGACAAGAAGTCTGTACTTTGTTGAAAGGGCTGGCTGGCGGCAACAGTATAAATCATGGGACGGAGCCATTACTAATACGTACATACGTATGCTATGGTGAGTAGACGTAGACAGAGATAGGTTACAAATGTTTCGTTTTTGTGAGGCCCGGCATAAGGTGCAAAGTATTTTTTGCATGTTTCATATTATTGGTTACACCTCAGAAGTACTGATTTCCGGTGTAGAAAAAAAAACACGGATTCTAGCAAAACAAAAGCTTTTCTTTTTGGTCGAAAGGATAACACGATGGAAGTTGGGTTAACTTAAGCTTGTTTAGGTCAGGTTTGGTTATTTCAGGTCAGTTCCGGCGGTTAAAGGTTACAGTATTTCATACTAGTTCATGTTATATATGTTACACCCCAAACCCGAAAACGGCTTGTGGGCGTTGAAACCAGCCACCAGCCGAAGTGACGCCTTTCGAAATTTGACTGAAGGAACCTAACCTAACCTACCTTAACTTAACCTAACTTAACCTAAGCTAACCTAAACTAACCTAACGTGAGAATATCATTATAATTAGGTCAGGTTAGGTTACCTCGAAGTTTTCGGGTAATGGTCGGTTATGAAAAAAGAGCCCATAACTAGTTGTGACTATTTCGGGGTTAGGGCGTAACATATATATTTAATTTTAAAAACCTGCCGATGATACATTCGCAGAGAGACGGATCTCCAAAATTGCTGGCTATTACGACTTGTAGTATATCCTGGATCCCCCAATCTCACCGTAAGGCATTTTAAATCCAGCCTACTTTTCTAATTTGGTTCTGTCTCCGGCCTATAGATGATTTTAAGGAGATCAGGCTTCCGTACCTGAGCAGTAGTGCCCATCCCCAGTCCCGTTATCTGGATCTCTAAGACCTAAGGAGATTACAAGTTGTAACTTAAGCGGCTCCTGGCCTATCAGTTCCAGAGAGCCCAAAGCCGGCTCTCCTTTCTCCGGCCTGAAAGGGAAGTCTAAATGGAAATCCTGATTGAAACTGTAATTTGACTCTCGGAGGATGGATGTATGTACGTATGCGGGATCCTCCCTTACAATTGGTAATGAAAAATAAGTTGGGCTCGGGTTACAGGCCACAGGCCACCAGACGGGAATGAATATATTTATAATAAGTTTTAGAGGGCGGCGGGGGAGAAAGGCCTGTAAACAAGTGAGGGGGGGGGGTTAATAAAAGGAGCCTTATTATTTTATTTCCCCCTTTCCTAGCCCCATAGGAAACTTTTTCATTTCTAACCATTCAGGCCCCGGAATTAGTGTCACTTTCTATTATGCCCACATTTTTCCTTCCGACGGCACAATGGGAATAGGGAATATTATGAAGTTCTCAGGAATCCCTCCAAAGAAAGGCTGAGTTAGATGGGACAGGGAGGGGAAAGTTTCAAAGGACTCAAAGTGCCTGATCTTAGGAGTTAGGCGGCTGTTCCGGGAGCCCTTCGGCAATTATTCTGACACTTGCGGACAATGGGACGACGCCCTTGTTTGGGAACAGGAACATCCTATTGTGGGCGTATTGTGCCTCCCCGCCCGTTCTTTGCCCTTAGTTTTGAGCCGGAGGATCCTCCAAGCTCGACAAGATATTATAGAAGCCATATTGTGAGACCAGAGAGATTCTGTGTAGAATACTTAGTTTAAGTATTACGTACGCTATAACTCCGAGTTCCGGGAAAATTCAATTTAGGAGATTAAGAGTTTATAAGTAATAGTGCTAGAGCGATAGTAGCCAAGTTCGGAATTAAATATGTAACTTTTAAACTTAGAATTAGGGATTTGGGTATTTTACTGGTAACTTTAAATAGCAATAAGCTCCCAAATGTAAGCGGCTTTTAACTTAATTCTGCACTGCACTGTTCTGCTCATACTTTGCATTGCTGAAACCGATGAAACAAAATACAGAATACTTTGTCTGTTCTAGCAGAAAAATTAAGAAGTAGCACTAATCAAACTTTATTAAATATGAATAATACAATTTTAGTTTCTCGAGAATACAAATTAAACCGCATAAATTTCAATATATTAAACGAAGAATTAATTATTTCTTGTCAAACTTTTGCAGGTAGGACACAATGCTTTCTCCTTTCTAAATCTTGTCGAAATGTAGGCACGTAGTAGTAATAGTGAACTGTCGGTTTACAATATATGAATCTGGAAAATGAGTACATGCCATATATTGTGGAACTGCCGACTCCTGAGACAGGTTCTAAAATGTCAGGCCCAAATTAGTTTTTCTATTAAAGAGTATCCGCCATAAATCTATTTAGGCTGATTATTGAGGCGAGAAGGAGATCCGAGGCTGGGGTATTGAGTTTCAGTTTCAGCTGTGTCATTTCACGTCATTATTATACAAATATTCCCTTTATGGTCCGGGTCCTAGAGACTCAATCCTGTTTTCCCTTTCCTGGATTCGCGGGAGCCGGAGTCTTGTACTAAATATATTCCAGCTGAGCTCCGCTGCTTCTATGAATCAAGCCTACAAGTCCCCAGTGAAGTGGCCTACTGTCATCCTCATCACTCCGCCCTTCCTTTTCCTAGCCATCCTTCACTTTCTCCCCCAGTCAGGCCCAAAGAATCATTATTATTTTACTACACGGCTGGCCTAGATACAATGGAGGCACACCAATTTTTAAACCCAACCCAGCAGCTGTTCATTACTCTGGAATGGGAATTTGAAGTGCGGAAGGTAAACAGGAGAGGCGTAGCCTTTATGTTCCAGATTCTTCTCGAAATTGGGCACTATGCATGCTGACTTTGTTAGTTTGGGAAGGTGAGCTCAATCAATGTAAAACTTCATAGAGAAATCCATTGTTCTATTTCTTGCTCAAGGTTGGCTCTAAACCAGAAATCTAATTTCTTTCCAGACGTGCCAGTTATTTACACGGTAATGCATTAATTCACAATTACAAAATCAAATATGTGAAAAATTAGATACTGGACACAACCATATTTCTCGATTTCTAAGTAATTTCAAATCCAAAACTAAATTAAGACAATGCAAATTCCGCTCATTAAATTGTAAAATGAAGTACCCAATTGGTCGAATCATAACATTATTTTTTAGAACTAAATTTAACAACCAGAAAAATCAATATCACATTAATTGAATTCGACTGCCCAAACTCACCAATCAGTTCATTTCCTGCACAATCTGCAACATATACAAGGCATAGTTGCCATTGTCAATATAAGAGAGAAAGGCCTGTCACATTCAGAAATACTCAGAACCACTGCTATATAAATTCACAATTGAGGTTAGAGTCTCAATGGAAGGCTGGTCTTATATGCTGAGTGTATGAAGTTACTTAAATATTTGGGAGTCCAAAGTGAAAAATATCTAGTGTTTGATAATGGAAAATATGCATAGAATGTAAAGGAAGACAAATAGAAAGTTAATGCAACTCTTCTCAGGAATTGCAGAAGGTTTCAATATTTTTATGTAGAATTCACTCCCTGTCTCAAATTCATCTTATTAGCATGGCACATGGCATCCAAACAATACTGACTCCTGCCTAAAGACGCTTTTTTCTGTCTCCAGTCAATTTTCTTGAAAAGAGAAAGTACGTACATACTGTTTTTTTAAGCAGACGTCAAGCTTTCCCTTCGCTTTGTTAGATCCCGGCCCCTACATTCCTAGTACTAGTATTGCCTGGGGTTAGAACCATGACTCAGGCCCTGGATTGAGCATACTGTACTTTAGAATGAATGGTGTATCATTATAAGTGGATTTGTAGTTGTAGATCCGTTCGACTGCGTTCTATAGGCCGGCATTAATGAATGAATTTCATTAGTTATTCTCCCCTCCGAAGTCCCGAGCCCGGGTCTCATTATTCAGATCCTGAAACAGGCTCTCCTATAGTAACAATGGGGCTCGAGAGCGTATTGTTGGGCCCCTGGTTTTTGTATCGGGAGGAGGCTTCGCAGTAGTAGTAGATAATAGGCACATAGCCAGTCTTCCTCATCAGAATAAATGAAACGAGGCTAATAACTAGCATAATGGGATTGTAAGGAGGAAGGAGGGCCCTGCCTACCAGTACGTGCTCATAGGCAAGAGGCCCTAGGAGGGGACTTTCCCTACAAAGAACTGCTGGAAAATATCGCGTTTTATATCTGGAGGTACCAACTGGATACCCGATATGCGAACGTGCCCCGTATTTCTCATGCAGATGCTTTAGGAATTTGGACAGTGACAGTTTGCGTACTGATTGCGCAGGTTTGGGAGTGGAATTCAATATAAGCAAAATTTCAGATTGAAAACAATTATACTACTTCTTACTAAAGGTTATCTCTAAACCTAAATATTTTGCTCCTCCAAATAATGGCGGAATATATTTTTCAATCGGGTCTGTACGAATTACTTAAAAATCAAAGTCTTCAAATCAAAGCTTGTTTCCATTCTGATTTATCTATTATTATATTTTCGATTTTAACGTTATTTTTAGGTAACGACATTTTTGCTCATTTGCTTGCCAAGTCGAGTTTTCTCTATAAATTAGAAATGCCTTCAATCGAACTAAATAAATAAATGTCATATTAATGCTGCAAGATCTGAAATGCCTTTCAAAATTACACTTTATTTATATACATAGGGATATTACTCGGCGATTAAGTATCGGATATGTAGTGCAGTACAAGCAAACATACGGACAGACTTGAAGTGCAGAATATAATATAATTCGAACAGGGATTGGACAGACTGAGGTATGACGAAGGGCCTGTGGAACCCGGGATTTCGGGGCCCAGTGTTCATAGGGAAGCCTTTCTCCTGGGACCATGTTTAATGTGAATTGAGTGAAACTAATACTATGAAGTACAATGGGCCCGAGCCCTATTCTTATTTGTACACAATACATACATTCAATTTACAGGACATGATACCATGGAGTTGATGGGCCTCGGGTTAGCCTCCTCTCCAACAACAGGGAGCCAGGCCTCAATGTATGTATACCTAATGGGTACCCATGCCCACTGAACTTGGCACGGAACAAATACGTTCCGCTCCAGAACTCACGTTGTCCTAATACTCTATGCAAAATTTTTTGCATCGCCCGTCCCCAAATATTTATTGTATTTCATGAATCAATCAGAGATTTGAAAAATGAGATAAATACGGTAGGTACGCAAATCAATTGTACAGCCGGAGTAGGGTCATTGTCATAATAATGTAGAAGGAACTCAGTAGGACCTCGGATAGCGTACAATTACTTTTAGCCCAAAGAGATTTACGACGTCCGTTATGGGGAATAAAGCCCGAATATGAGTCCGGGCACCCATGAACCTCCGTTCGTTAAGGGCCCCTCAACCTCTGGCTACAATTTCCAGAAGGCTCTATTATCTTCCGTAGTCCTGAGCCCTGTCAACAGCCTCCCGAACAACATAAAGGCTCAAAGGTTCATTTACTGCCGCACACTGAGAGCATCATTACTCACTAGATTGTACATGGATCGGCGGGTTGGGGGGACTCTGTCACCGGCCCCTGGGAAGGGACAATTTATTCTGCATCACAAGAAATTAGGACCCCACCGATTAGATCAGAGGATAGGATCCGCCATATGCTCTTACGCTGTTCTATAAATATCAGTCACAGATATTGTGTACCTTCCACTATTAAATGTCTTTACGAAAACTTCCCGGCTTCCTGGCATACCCAAGAACCTCGCTTGACCTTTACCGAAATTCTGGGAATTGGAAACCATGCCCAGCTCCGTAACTAGGGAAACGCCTAGTCACTACTGCCTATAACTGCAATTGCTAATGGGTGGAGGATCCTACTCAATGCTGAAGTGAAGTGCCGTACCTAGTACACTAAAGGCCCATTAACTTAGCACGTGCCGTGGAGCCATGGATAATTGCAACTCGAAACCTCTGAAATCAATAAAGTGGCTCAGTTCGTCTCTTATATTACCGGAGGCACTATACTTTAAATCTAATTGTAAGTACAGGTCAAGTTTATACATTTAAATCGTTTATAAATGTGGACATTTTGTCTTTTGATCAGGGCATTTTGTAATTTATTAGTTACGCATATATAGGAATGTATTGATTAATGATCTTCTTTCTGTAACTTGATTGATTGGAAAGTGTCATGCCATGTCTCATGAGCATGAGCACAGCTGATCGATTATGACTTTTGTCCGTGGGTTGGCTAAATTTGGAAATTTCGAAACTTCTTTACACGGAAAAATAGGTTTTGTCTTTGCCTAGATCGCTGAGCCAGTATTTGAGGGATTTAATCCGGCCCTAATCATACTTGACAGTAATACTGGGAGTCAAAGGCGTATGAGGCCAACTGGCCGTCAGGTCAAAGGCTTGAGTATAGTATAAGAATCCAAGGAGGGCTTGCCGAGCCTACGTAGAGGCCTGGCTTAGCCTAATAATAGGCTGCCACATGCCTCTTGTCCCCTGGATTCAATTCCAGGCCACGTCAGAGTAATAATAGTGATGATCATAAGGGCCTGGGCGAGGATTTGGAAATCGGAAAACGGGGAGCTTTGCGGCGGGCATGGTTGAGGGCCAGCAGAAGGACGGCTTGGAGTCGGATTAGTATTCATTTGGACGGGCCCAAGTGAGATTCCGCATACCTTCCGCTCTGTTCAGGAGGATCAGAGTAATCATAACAAAGGGCTGATGTATGAATGCCTCGGTCGGATTAGTTCGGAGTGGGCTGCTGGACGGAGAGGGATTCCGGAGGCGTCCACTATACATAATCTATGAATGACTGGAATTGCCATTGAGATGAGTTATGGCTGGTCATTTTAGGTTATCGCATTCCGGCAGTCCTCCGCGGATTCCGGAAGAACAAAAGCTCGGGAAAAGTTCAATGGGTATAAATACAGGGAGGGAGAGAGGCCCTCTAAACTATTGACCCAACTTTTTATAGTTAGTACTACTTCTGAGGCTCTAATCCGCCCCCATATATTCGACTCCGTCCACACTCTGCACTCCAATTTCTCTTTTGTGGGATTACATTGTCTCGGCAGTGGACTTCATATAATAATTAATCCCTCTTGCTTGACTATCAAAGGTTGTCAACATAACTAGGGATCCTATTTAATGGAGCTAGAATACGGATTTGCGGCTTTACACGATACAGTACGGACTCTCAGTCAAAAATCTAATTTGCTAGCTCCAAAAAAGGGTAAACAATTCCAAACGGTTTATATTTATTGCATCCCAAAAAAATGGCATGTAACCCCAACAGTATTTTAATTAGCTCATATGTAATTATAACTATTAGTCGACTACAATCTACAATACACAAATGAGATTTATCAAATACATGGATATTGTCTGAATAGTTATAGACACAATAAAATGTAAGGTATGTTGTTGAAGAAAAAGGTGCTCCTGGTAGATTTTACATCTAGTAGATCTTCTGAGTCTGCATCAAGACTGATTTATTGA